>JAAOAR010000630.1:0-36228 GCA_013395995.1 Fusarium pseudoanthophilum | reverse complement strand
GATTTATAGCTATAAGCTTATTTTAGTAGAGAGAACCTAGAACTAGAACGGCGATAGGTCAAGTATTACAGCAGTAGTGATAAGAATGTTCGCAACGCTGTTGCTGGAGCTTGCGAAGCTGCGTTGAATAAGTTTGAGGATGATACTTTATATACGGACTATGTTTCTCGCTATAAGCGCATGGGAAGTATTCTCAAGGTAGTTACTTTTAGAAAGGCCGGTTGTACGGTTCAGTTCTCTTGTGATGACTAGGGTATTGGAATGAAGGGCAAAGATATAAAAGACCTGTAAGTTGACTTGGCTGTTGTGTGAGAGATATATGCTAACTTTGTGATAGGCGCCGACAGCAAGACGGCTTGACGCGTTGTGGCAACATTGACTTGTCCAACTCGTGCAAGATTCACATTGACTACTGTACGGAATGTCACCATGACGGCTGAAAAGATACGGAGTCTATATTTTATTAATAGAGAGGTTTAACTCCCTGCGAATCATTCAGCGGACGAGCTGGTTGGAAGCTGTGTAGATACCATGGGTGAGCGGGTTATAATTGCCCGTTCTAAAGACAGTAGCGTAAAGAAGCTACCCCTACAGATTTGAAATGGTGAGGTTTGTCTAATAGCCGCCACTGAAATTGCTTATAATGCTTTACAAAAGTGAAAGTCTGCTGGATTGAAGTGGATGACCTTGAACCGACAGTGAATCACCATCAGGCGTAGCATAAGGAGATATATGCTCATATTATGAAGGAGCCGATGGTGTCAGCGACTTAGCGTCTAGCGGTACATAATATCTAATCAGAGGTAAGCCCAACACCCTCTGAGGCTTGTGTTATAAATCCAGATAGCCTATTTCTCAATGTCTTGATATAAGGTCTTGCTTGCATCAGTTTCTGACACTATATTATCTTGTATGTAATACAGTGCATTGTTGGATTTGTCTATTCCGTTCTTAAAAAGGCTAGAACTCAACTGAGGCGCTGAGTTCCCGTGCCCAAAAAGGCATAGCAGGACTTTCCCCGCCTCGCGAGTTTGCTTACCGTGTGCGGCTCGACTGCTAATTTGTAACGATTTCAGCTCCTGGTTTTCTTACCTGTCTGTTGGTCAATGGAGTAATTTACTTTAAACTCTATTAGTTCGGCCCGATCGTGCGACCCCGGCAAACTATAGTAAGATCTTATGATCTCCCCTCAAGTTTTATATCTATTACGTGTTTCAGGTAGCATTTCTACCTTATACTCTACTGATTTATAAATGACCTTCTAATTCAAGTCCGGATAAGTATGAGCAGGTAGTTCCGCTATTGTGAATCTATTTCTTTATTATATAATGACTGAAACTCATATATAAAACATCTATCTGGCTGTCTTACTGTCCACTACTCTGTAGCAAATCCTCTGATTCAAGCACTATACAGGAGTATTTACTAAACAAACCCCTCGTCTTTACTAAAATGCAGCTCACCAGCCTCCTCACTATCATTTCCCTTGCATCTGCTACTTTCGCAGCCCCAGGCGACCGTGGCAGCTACACTGTTTCTGGCCTCGGTACGCGCAAGCAGGCTATCTTGAATGCTGGTGGCAACACCCTTGACTTGGCTATAGCCATGCTTGAGGACGAACACATGTCAACCAACTAAAAGTATGGTAAGTAAACCCCGTTGCAGAGATATATCTAGCGACTGGCATATCAAGACTCAAGTTTCCACAGGCGACGGCAAGACTCTCGACGCGGCCAACTTTGGCGTTTTCAAGGTTAACTGGGGAATGCTTCGTGTCTGCGCCAAGCGAGCTGGATTTGTCGGACAGTCCGAAAGTCAGTGGAACAACGGTGCTAAGCTCAAGTAAGTGCTGCTGGAAAAGGATGCGTCAAAGTTTCTAGCTGACTGGTAGATTAATTCAATCGCAGCTCTGACATCTACGCTGATGTTGCCTCGCGTTGGGATTGCCAGGAATATTACGGTTATGATAAGTGGTTTGCCGGTCACCGTAACGGCGCTACTGGCTTGTCTAACCCCAATACGGAAGATATTCGCTTCTATCGTGAGTCTGTTGAGTGGATCCAGGCGCAAATCGATTCAAAGTCTACTTACAAGACTGATGATACTCGCTTTTGGGTTGATGTTACCCCTATCTAAGTCAGAGGGATAAGCCTGTTACCGGACGTAGCGACTGTAAGGCTAGTGGTTATAGGGGGTATGATTGGCTGTAAGTCATTTCAGCAGGCGGATTACAAGGGGGTGCTGAGTAGGTTCCTCTTAAGTAACTTCTACTGGTATTTCAGACGTTAAGCGATCCTATCAACTACCGCATTTGAATCACATTTTCACTGTTATCTGGAACAGAAAACCAGTAACTTGTTCCCATTTTAGTTATTAGACTCTTTAGGGGCAATGAGTGTCAACCCCAGGCTTTACCCCGGATACCGATCGCTGCGGAGTTGCATGATCTCGGCTGATCGGCCGACAAGGGGTGGAGTTGGAACTCAGGTGGCGTGCAAGCCTCCGCTTCTCATTGCTGCGCATGTTCTCGCTCACACTAGTTAGAAATCGCCGGGATAACGAGCTTGCATCAATATAATTAGGCGCACTGGAGGAATCCCCAGACTAAGTACGCCACAAACTTCTCCACGGGGAGACCAAACTCATTGGGATTGACTCCGGGCTTTCTCCTCATCGTATCGTCAGGTGAATGAATAATGACCTGACGCCTGACAGTAATTTATCGTAATTGTGTAGCCGAGCCAATGACCAAGCAACCAGCTTGTGAATTAGCACAGTCTTAGTTTAGATGTTTTGCCAGGCTAGGCCAGGAGCAAAATTAGTGCAAATGTCAGCGCGCCGAGGTCGTTTTTAGATATGCATACTACACGCTGGACCGCATATTCATCACACCTGCTATGCTTCCCTATAAAAGCCCCAGTCCTCTCCGCATAATCCCAAAATCATATCCAAGAAACGCATCATCCACCATGATTGCTCCAAAGACCTACCAATTTCTCGTCGGCGTTTTCGCCTCGCTCGGATCCTTCAACTACGGGTGAGATGCATAGAACCAACAATGACTTGACGGATTAGCTGACACCAATAGTTACGATCTCGGCGTCATTGGGGGTAGTGTTGCTTCGAGTTCCTTTATCTCGTCTTTCCATCCCAACGCAAATGAAGTGTACGGTATTCTCATCGACCCAATACATGTCTTTTTGCTGACTTGATAGCGGCGCCGTTGTGTCCCTTTTCACGGGCGGAGGCTTCTTTGGAGCGTTCGCGGCTGGCCCCTTGGGCGACTGGCTGGGCCGAAGACTGGCAATCATGATCGGTGCTATAATCTTCTGCGTTGGTGGTGCCTTGCAAGCAGCTGGCCACAGCTTGTCCTTCTTCTATTCTGGTCGAGCCGTTGCTGGGCTTGGCGTTGGTATTCTGGTCATGATCGTGCCAATGTACCAAGCCGAGATCGCGCATCCTTCTATCAGAGGCCGTGTCACTGGCCTGCAGCAATTGATGCTCGGTATTGGAGCCGTCGTCGCAAGTTAGTCAAATCTCCATGCATCCTAGAGACCACGTCACTTACTCTACCTAGCATGGACCGTCTACGGCACCAACAAGAATTTTAGCACAAGCGAACAGTGGCGTATCCCTCTTGGCCTTCAAATCGTCCCTGCTGGCATCCTTGCCCTTATGATTCTACTCTTTCCAGAGTCACCCCGTTGGCTTATCGATCACGGCAGAGAAGAGGAAGGCCTCAAGGTCTTAGCCAAGCTTCACGCCAACGGGAATGAAAGTGATCATTGGGTCCAGGCCGAGTACTTCCAAATCCAATCGGCCATTGCCCACGAGCACGAGCTTGCAGCAAAGGGCTACCGAGAATTGTTTACCGACCGTGCGAGCTTCCGCCGTCTCTTCCTTGTCACTGCCCTGCAGGCCTCCGTCCAGATGACTGGTGTATCAGCCATCCAGTACTTCACTCCCGACATCTACAAAGCCATGAACATTAATACTGAGAGTTCATTGAAGTACCAGGCTATTAGCAACGTACTTTCTGTTCTTGCTCAGCTCTGCACTGTGCTTTTCATCGACAAGCTCGGTCGTCGCTGGCCGTTGATCATCGGCAACGGTATCAACTGCATTTGCTTCATCATCGTGACTGCAGCTCAAGCTAGTTTCCCCCACGCTTCTTCGTCGTTGCAGAACTCACTTGGCTGGCTCTTCATCGTCACCAACTGGTGCTATCAAGTCAGTTTCTCTTTTACCTGTGGCTCCCTTTCTTGGATCATCCCGGCCGAGGTATTTGATACAAAGACACGTTCCAAGGGCATCTCCATCGGTGTCATGACCTCGTTTGCTTTCAATACCCTGATTGGACAGGTTACAGCCCCTGCTATTAAGAGCATCGGCTGGAGGTACTTCCTGGTATTTGTGGTTTGCAATTTCACAAATGCCATCTTTTTCTGGGCGTTCATGCCGGAGACGAAACTGCTGCCGCTGGAGGAGATGAATGTCTTGTTTTCTAGTAGCTCTTGGTTTGTGCCTGGGACCTCTCAGAAGCGCACGAGTGACTTGGATGCCAGGGTTGAAGAGGCCAAGATGCAGAAGGAGGGTATGGAGGTTGAGACTGTACGAGATTAGCTGTGCTACATCGCACTAGTTGCATCTCGGCCGTAGATTGTAGACAAGTCTGGAGGGCTGGTCACATGAAGTATTAGTCTGCATTGTCAGAATCTTGCAGTATAGAGAACTGAAGCCATACATCTTTACTTCATATGATAGTTTCGATTGATTTATGGCTGTATAGTGACGAGGACTATTTAGCTATTACAAAGCTCCCAGCCACAAGACTCAACTCCGGTATTGTCACGCTCCTAAGCTTGCTTTGCGATGTAGTTCTCTGTACTGATTTAAGCTCTTAGCCATATGCATCGGCTGTAAACAACACATCTAGCCCGCAACTTGGACATTATGTTACAAGCTTTGTGATGAAAATGTCATCAACAGCAACCTTGATTCCGCTGCCCGCAACACTATCACAGAGGACAGTGACCCCCATTTTTGCCGGGGCAATGTTGATGGAATTAAAGGTGGTTTCCCACTTTGTCCAGGCCTTGAGGGGCAGAGTTGGTGTGAGGGCCTGGAAGCTGGCAGTCGTAGATGTAAGCCCGTCAGTACTCGTTTGGTCAACGAAGATATAACAGGCGTTAGGTGGCTGCGCGTCCTCGTCGACGTACCACCAGTAAGACAGGGTGTAAATCTGGGACTGTTCCAGGCTGACTGTTTGGCTGACTACGCCGGTCTGCAAGGTGCTGTCGATAGACCAGTATCTGCATGGATCAATGTCAGTGTTAGTTTGGTGTAAAGAGATGGCTTTCTATTTTTGTGTAAATAAAGGGCTCTCTTACGCTGAGTGGGAGCCGGAGTGAGCAAGGACAGAGCTGATGCTGACTGAGAGGGGAGAGGCGCTGTCCGAGAGAGTCCACGGGGAGCCGTCAAACTCTCCATCGGCGTTGGGCTCATCAAAAGACGGGTTGAGGAAGAGGTTAGAGGGCACAGAGACCTCGGCGGTGGTGGTAGTCGGAGCTTCGGAAGTGGTCGCCTCGGAAGTGGTCGCTTCAGCAGTAGTGGACGCGGTGAGAGTTTCGACAGTGGAGGAGAACTCAGCAGCTGAGGTGGTCGCAGTGGCAGTCTCGGTAGTAACAGACGAAGATAGCTCAGTCGAAGAGGACAATTGGGAATCTGATGTCGCCGTCGCTGTTGCAGTAGTGGATTCGGAAATGATGGAAGACAAGTCAGTTGCCGAGAACTCAGCAACAGAAGTGGCTGTCGAGATTTCAGTGGAAGCTGATAGCGTAGCTTCGGTGGAAGTTGTTCCAACAAGGGCCGTTGAGGACCTTGGCTTGCATGGGCCTGCGTGCCCAGTACCGCAAAGCGCAAGCGCAACGAATGTGAGAGAAAAACGCGTCGCCTTCATTGTAACCAAGTTCGTACGGTAAAGACAGTAAGTTGAAAGGTAACGGTTTTCAATGATTACTTGGACCCTACAAGGTTTTATTACTAGAAAATGTCAATCCTAATTTACACCTTAATCGCTAGTGCTCAATAGTGCGAGTAATGGCGTTGGCTGAAGCGAGGTGGCGTTAATGGTCAGCTACCACCACGCCTATGAGAACCCTGCATTTCTAACGCGTTAAATCATCTAGTGTCTAGAGTGGAGATTTTCAGGGACATGCTGTTGAGCGAATCTCTTACTAAACAGGGCATAAGGGGTCCTAAATAATGCAATTCATCTGCGCGACGGCGAAAGGCCGAGTTCTAGCTGCGGGTATGTCCGCTGCCATATTCAGTTAACTAATTTTTCAAGTCATTAAGTACCAGTGTAAAAAGCTGGGCTGCGTCACTCTTTGATTGACATGGCCCTGCGGTAAGTATTTTGACAAGTGTTAGCTAACAAAAACCGCGAGCTTTTCGTTTTCAGGTTTTCTAATTCCATTCTACTAATGATTCTTTATCGCGCATTACACAATATCCAGCTGGACCCAATTGTTAGTAGCATGTATAGCCTCCCCATGCATGATACCATGAACATAAGTCTCGCCGATCAAACTGTACTGTTGACCTTGACTTCGCAGAACCAGCGGCGTGGGACATCCAGACACAACCCAGATCTCATCAGCCACCAACGTTGACTCAAAAACACAAGCAAAATATCCTTCTTCCAGAATCGCCGGCCGCCGTTTGAACAACGTAGTGCTTAGCAAGGAGAACATAAACACCATATTCTTCTTCTTTGATTCCAACCAAGCCATTTGCTGTTCGCGTGCCCATAATTTATTGTCACTAGTTTCAGGTAGGAAGCCAAACCCACTGCAGAATGAGGCTAGCAACCTAGTTGTAGGGAAAGGACTCTGGTTCGGATACTTGGCTTCCAGTGTATCCATAGCCTCTAAAGTCAGTAGAAGGGCCTTGACAGCATCTTTCCCTCCAAATTGAAACTCATCGCTGATTCTTTTAGCCATCAACATGACTACCATGTCTTGGAAATGCTTGGTCGTGGGAAGTTTGGCTGGGCGGTCGGATAAGTCCTGATCAAACACCAACGTTCGCCAGAATGCCTCCGCAAACGGTTGGTTCGTGAAGCGGTATATTTCCTCTGCATTGACTAGCATCTCAGCGCACTGAGTGAAGTGACTACCGGAAATCATGGGCTCCAAAGACTCGCCCATGGCTTTGACCCGACCCAAGAGAAAACCGCGGGCATGCAGGACCTTGTCGTCTATATGGAAGTCGACACCGTACCTGGCTGTATTTATAGATTTGGATGCATCGAACTTACCCAGAGACTTGAAGTTTGGCCCAGCCATTGGATTCAACGCCATTATTGGGGGGTAATCTGGGACCCAGGACGGTAGGCCTGTCGTCTCGCGTAGAGCTGGGTCCTTGACAACACCGAGAAGAGCCAAACTCCCAGTCGCCTGCAGAATCTCCGTCGCAGCGTTATGGAGCACAGTGGCTGTTTCGAGGCTATAATCCGGCTGGAGCCTCTGGGGAATGCTGTCGAGACCGTGAATGCTAACGACATGGCTGATTATACCAGTGAGTCCGTAGATAGTATCGCGACGGTCTCCACAATCGAAACCAACTAGCCACATGAGCAGCTTGAGAAGAACAACGCCAACCATACTCTCCTTGCTTTGACCGGCAGCCACAGTATTCTCGACGATTCCGGCTGTAAAGTCGACCAGATGTAGAACGTCTCTCCACTCACTGCGATCCCCTTTACACCATTCGCGGACAATCTGAGTTCTCCCGGTCTGCATGAGGTGCATATCTTCCAACACACGCATGCTTTTGCCACCCGCGACTACTAGATTGCCAATTCCAACAAGCAGGCCACTTAGGTGCAAGAACATCGCTGTCGACCCGATTTCGTCGAACGAGACGCTCATTTCATTGCATATGATGTCGATCTGTCCCGCTAGTGCAACTTCCTGGATCACCCACTGCCTGCCAAACCAGCGGCAACTGAAGAGCGTAACTAGAGCATCCGCCTCGTCAAAGCTCAAAGGATCAAGGCCATAGACCTCTTTCATTTCTTCCAAGTGATGGGTGTGGGGATACTTCTGCTCCCGAACGATGGCTTTGCAACCTGTTGAAGCGACGCTAGCTATGCGTTCTGCAACTTGGAGTCCTAGCTCAAGTTTAGGAGACGGTTTCCCCAGCCAGACAACCACACGACTGGCACCTCCGAAGATTCGGTCCATGATGCCCACTTGAAGTTTGCGCTCCAGTAAGTCGCTTTGGTTGATGCAAAGGGCATCAATCCAGAATAGCATCTGAGGACAAGCATGGTGGAGCTGGAAGAGGGCGTCGTATAGATTAGGCTTGACAGCGAACTTGGACCCGTTAAGCAGAATATAGCGCACATCCGTGTCTTCGTAGTATGCGGGATCACTCATATAGGGAGGATTCCATGTATAGGAGAGCGCGTAGTATTCCGGCCTGGCAGGACTCGAAAGCTCATGTTTGTTAAGGGT
Source organism: Fusarium pseudoanthophilum (assembly GCA_013395995.1). NCBI lineage: Eukaryota > Fungi > Ascomycota > Sordariomycetes > Hypocreales > Nectriaceae > Fusarium > Fusarium pseudoanthophilum. Next base: position 27,706 of record JAAOAR010000630.1, on the reverse strand, counting down.
AAGAGAGGGTTGCTGATTGGAGTCAATGGTTACAGACACGAGACGGAAGGACTCGGTGCCAATAGACTGCGGATACATCTTGGGTGTTATTGTCACTGATGCATAAATTATGTCGATTCACAGTCCCTCTTTCAACGTACTGTGCAAGGAATATAAAGAGAAGTTGTGAAATAGCTTATCAGTATCAAACTTGTAAAGAGGGGTACTGGATTGTCAGCCGCACTGCGATTCTGGCTATTGGCTCCGGAACTTCCCGCAACGATTATCCAATGCCGGACACGCCCGCCTGTTTGACTATCTATATAAGCATAAACTGCTATACACATTATAGTCCGCTTACTTGACCATTAAATGAGTTCACACTTGGTGGTCTACGAGTTTCCTTAAGTAAGTGGAATTTACCTAGCTACGTTATACTAGCTGTAAAGTCGCAGAATTCAGTCCCGATAATATACCTCAATCGCTTCTTTCTTATTATCACGCAACGACTGTTATAGCCTTACATTTTTAGTGTTTAAAAACCTTCTAATTATAGTCACTTACTTTACAAAAATCGCTTTAATCGACTCCACTACAGCATAGTTAGGCTCCTATGCCTGCCTTGCTACAGAGATAATAGCAACTTTAAATCCGCTTAAGCAGGTTGGTTGTTGAGGATCTAGGGATAAACAGAGGTAGCAGTCGGGATTTCAGTAGAAGCTGAGAGCGCTTCTTTAGTAGCTCTTATGTGAAACAGAAGTTTATTGCTAATCTGAGGTCTGACTTGTGAGCCTCATATTGCTGCTAATAAGAGGATTGATTATTTCTTCCTCTGGCTAACCAAGACATGCAGGCCAATTTGCTTATTAAACCAATAGTTCGAGTATTTCAGGTCCCTGTTTGGCTCAGCTAAGCGAAACTCATAATCTTGGAGGAGTGAAGGAATAAGCTTATGGATCTCAGTAATGGAAATCTATTGTCATTATTGGCGTGGGTTGCATGCCTTAACAATATTAGCAGGTTGGAATTACATTCTTGCCTACACAGGTGCGAGGTCCAGCACCGAAATGCATCAGGTAACGCTCCATTACCTCTGCACCTGGCTGCAGCCATCGATCAGGGTTGTAGCAGTCGGCATCCTGGCCGAAAATGCCCTTGTCAAAGTGCATGACGTGCGCACTCATGCCAACACGACTGCCGCCAGGAAAGTACCGCCCGGCGATGTTGACTCCAGCGGGTGGAACATGGCGAGGCATGGACATACCAACGCTTGGGTGGACGCGAAATCCTTCTTTGCAGCAAGCGATGAAGTAAGGTAGCTTGATAGCCTCGGAGTACTTGGCAGGGTTGCTCAATAGTCCCTGGGTGGAAGCCTGGTCAATCTCTGCCAACAATCTCTCGTATACCTTGGGGTTTCTGATTATGTTGAACAGAATAGCACGCATTGCGATCGCAGTCGTGTCTGAGCCTGCAAATAGAGACACCCACGCCTCAGTTGCCACGTCGGCCAGAGTAAAGTCTTCTTTTGAAGCTGCGATATTGAATAGCTTGTCCAAAAGGTCGGATCTAGTTCGAGAGTCAGCTAAACCATATTTCTTCAAGCGCGGTTGGTTCTGTACTAGCCTTTCGACAGTACCCTGATCGACCTGGCGTTGACGGCGAGCCACTGTCTCCTTTGCGGCAACCACTATATCATCGTAGCCCTTCAGAGCCTTGTGGAGCGGCGGAATCAAGTGGCCCAAGACCTGGAGGGGACGCAAGTAAAAGGGGAGGACACAGGATGTAGCTACTGCTGGTAGGAGTGTATCCAACGTCTCGATGTAGCCTTGATAGTCATGACGGTTCTCCATGAATCCAAACTGCTTTCCGTAGAACAGTTCGCCGATGACATCAAAGGCAAACATCTGAAGCCACAGCCCCAAGTCAAAGGGATCGCTCTGAGCCACAAACTCGTCGAGCCGAGCCCTGAAAGTCATGATACAAGCATCGACGTATGACTCTGACTCCAAGATACTACTCAGTGAATATAGATTGTTGACAAATCGGCGGCGTTGGGCATGGATCTTTTCATCCCGCTGGGTGAATAGATCTTCGTGTGGAGATAAGTGCGGAGCAAAGGGAGTATAAAACTCGGTCTTTGTGAAACCGGCGTTAACAGCATATATCACCTTGAGTGCCGCCGGGTCGGAAATGGAGACTTCGTCGGGCGCCATGCGCACAATAGGTCCTATACATCAATTGGTAAGCATTTCTGGCTAGATGCGGCGGAAGTGAGGCACCATACCGTATTTCTCGTGCAGAGCCCTCTGGGTGTTGTGAATATCGCCTCGAAGGACCTGGCGCACAAGCCAAAACCGAGATAGCTTGGCCCAAAAGGGACCTGGGATGTCGGCGTATGGATGAAGGTAATAGGAGTAGAATAATGTCATCATCCACAATGCTACGGTAGAGCTGACCAGTAGGGCCAGCGCTGCCGAGGCTGAGACACAAGTGAATCTTTCCAAGATAATATTAATAATCATGGTGTTTTGAATGCAGCTGCATGTAGTTTGAGTAAGAGGATACAATGAGAAGATAGTCGTGAACTTAACTTATACAATTGCCTGAGTATCAGCCTTGCTTCCCATAGTTTTGAGTTTCCATGTTCGGCTTGAGCTAACCCACATCGTCTCCGATCGGAAGCCAGGTACCCATGAGGGAAAGATATCAGTAACTTTATTTGCTGTTAGCGTGAGGGGTCCCTGACCCGTAGGGATATACCTTGTGTAGATCGTGTCAATTACTTTCAAGATGACATTTTGATGTTTTAGAAACCGCTCGAATCTCATTTGTGCGGAAGCGGCTATCCTAAGTGCCACCCATGCCTACACCTGATACTCGCTGAACCTGCCAACGACTGCGTCTGGCACATTAAGAGCTCCGAGTGCTACACTGAGTCTGACATGCGCGATATCGGGGGTTTAGTCATTCTAACAAACTTGGTCATGTTGCTTTAGGAATATTTGTACCATTTCCTGTGTGCTGGATACACCTTGTCGCCTCACACTGTTGTGCCAGCTGGTGATCTATCTTGCCCTACCGATATCCGTACTGAACTAAAGTTAGCTACCCCGCGAGCTGAAAGAAAGACCCATCCATCCGCATTGCCGAGATCCCTCCGGATTGCGGGGGTGGGTCACCGCTAAGTCGGTAGTCTATGTGGGTATGAATATATGGCCAGGCCCTGACCCGCGCTCACGCCGACAGTCGATTTCCAACCCACCATCGCTGTCTGTAAACTGTCAGCCATGTCTAGTTGCGAGCCCCCTGCATCCTCGACCACAACTCTCCAGCATGCCTGCTCGCTGTGCTCGAAGCGCTTCAAACGTCGGAGCCATCTGGTCCGACACGCTGTCACCCACAGCCACGCCAGGCCCTTCGCTTGCCGACAGTGCAGCAGCTCCTTTCAGCGGGTCGATGTGCTCCGACGGCATGAGCTGACTTGTCTCCCCGGCGATCGCGTTCCCTCCCGAAAGAGAGCCTGCGACTTCTGCACCCAACAGAAGAAGGCTTGCGTTGGTGAGATCCCCTGTAGCAATTGCCGTCGCAAGTCTATCGAGTGCGTCAACTCCAGCCTGGCTGGGCAGAACTCTCATCGCCCTCAAGGGTCCGCGGATCTAAACGGCCCATCTCCCAATACTTTCCAATCTCAAGATGCCCATGGGTCAGACACTCTGGTCTCCCCTGTATCCTTTGGGGACGCAAGATCGTTCTCGGATCCGGGGAGCTCGACCCTTGCGTCGGACATCTTTTCTTTTAGTCATGCTGGCAATTACCCGTGGTTTGACCTCTTCGATACATCAGGGTCCCTGTCTGAGATCTTCTCATCAACAGTTCAAGCCCCCGGCACCTACTCGTTCGACTTCTTGAGTATTTTCACTAGCAAAACCGGGTTGATACAATCATTCGACTGTGGGTCTCATCGCGACAGGCTGAAGGTCGTTTCCGAGTTCTCGCGTGACGAGTCTGATGCTGCAGACCATCAGCCTCCAGACAACACGATTGATTCTAACTTTGTAGTGTCGGCCGTCAACCAGACTCAAATCACTCAAGAGCCTCTTACCTTGAGAGCCTACGAGATTCTGCTCCAGATGAAGAGTGCTTTCGATAGCAAGCCTAAGAACAGCTGCATCACTCAAGAATGGTCCTCCGTAATGGAACAACAGTGCCTGGAATTCTTTTCGCCCAAAAGGATAAGAAAGTATCTGGCCTTGTACTGGGAAATATGGCACCCCAACATAAATTTCATTCATCGGCCAACTTTTGACCCCATGTCCTGCAAGTTGGGTCTGATGGCCGCCATGATTGTTATCGGTAAGCAGAGACTTTCCTGTTTATGGCTTCAATATCATACGTTCGTCAACATCGCTCTTGTAACTAACATGGCTAGGCGCTTCGGTTTCACCAAATCCTTCAGATCTTGACCAGGCAAAGCAATGGTACAGCTCCGTTGAGGAAATCGTCTTTACGGATCAAGAATTCTTCAAAGATAGGAACGTTGAAGACAATACAACACCCTTAGCGTATAACAGCAGCTTGAGTGAGATCCAAGCTCTGCAGGCCGCATATCTGGTATGTATGTACCAGAACTGGGAAGGAACAAACTCCAGTAAGAGAAGAATTCGAAGATATCGTTATAGCACTGTTGTTTCGGTAAGATTTGTACACTCCTCGCAATTCAATATCGTCGCTTATTTAAGAAATAGGTCGCCAGAGACGTTGGTATAAGTACAGCGAGGCATTGCGACTATAGGCATATTACCCCACATGACTTTGTCTGGACGGATTTTATCGCAAGAGAACAGCTTATACGGTAAGCATTTCGGTTTAATGTCATAGACTGGAAACGTAGTATTCTTACAGGTGTCCTGCAGCACATTTCTCTGGATCTTCCTCCTAGATCACGGCTTCGTCATATTCCACAGTCTACCACCTCGCATGGCAATCCAGGAAATGCACATGCATATGGCATGGCCTGAGAGCGTCTTTCAAGCACCCACGGCTCAGGACTGTTTCGAGCAAATGCAAAAATGGCTTCAGCGATGTTCGCTGTCAAATATTACCGTTTACAATGCCATCAGAGTCTTCTGCAAGAGTGAGATGACGGAATATATGGTAGGACAGTTTGCTGATCTTGGCCCTCTGAACCTATTTGCGGTTGTAGCTGGTAAGCAATGAACCCAGGCTTTCCCTTCTCTCATTTATGCAAGTGCCCCTGAACAGACGCTAACCCTACCTTGAAAAAGCATTTCACTCGCTCCTGTTTATGCAGTTCAACTCGTTTGCAAGTGGGAACTGCAAGAGCGTTCACATAGCTCTGCAGAATTGGAGATCCGCCTGGGAGATGTATAAAGAGCAGATATATGGGCACCAGCCCCACACGGTTATACGGGAGGGGGAGTACTCGCCAGGGATCAATATGTGGAAGAGAGATGGCTTCATGCGTCATTCAACAGACTTTTGGCTTCTTGCAAGAGTCATGTTAGATCGACTGGAGCGCATGTTAAACGACATGCCCGAAAACGAGTGCATCTCGGTAGAGACAAACTATATGCCCAACTCTTTAAAGGTTGACCAGACAAGTATGCAACAAGTCAATGAGCTGATATTAGAGTTTTACTCTATAAGCTTATATTAGATAGTTACTATTTCTACCGGTTTAATCTACATTATCTCTCCAAGGTATAGGACCTTTATCTCTACCTATTATATCTGTAACTAAGATTCCAACTGTTTAACCTTCCTTAAATCATTTATCTGGAGATATGCTTTGGTTTAGCATAAGCTCAACCCGGGGGCCTTGGTAGTGTCGTTTCGCAAACATGAACCAATTGACTACTGAGAACAATAAGAGAGCCAACAGAACAACGCTGGCATAGTCTTTTCTTCTGTTAGTATACCATCGAAAAGCGAATCAGGTACCTGGAGGGAACTTACTCATGGACAGGGCTGATACGGGGAGGGAGCTGGGAAACACAAAGAACACAAGTTCAATAACAGCCGCAACAATAGTTCCAAAGTTGCAAATCCACCCAACGATGTCTGGAACTCGAAAGCCACGGTGTTGAGGAAGAAACGTTGAGCTGCGCTTCTGGTAGATAAGGAGGGCAGCTGGTAAAGCAAATGAGATCATTTGCAAGAGGAGGAATGAGCCAACAAGAGCATAGAAGGCTGCAGTCGAAGCCAAGAATAAGCACCCACATAAGAACACGAGTAAGGTGTTGAGGATAAGTGCATTGGCAGGAATGTCCCTAAGCTTTGGTGAAAGCTGAGACAGGTGGTGTGATAGGTAGAGGCCATGGTCCCTGGCGAATGCCCATATCAGGCGAGATGTCGTTTGCTGGATGGCGATGAGGACGAAGATAACGATGATCGTCAGCGAAACGAGAAATGTTACTCCAGCGGCATCTGATCGCGTTGCGGTACGCCAAAGCTCAAAAATGGGCATTCTGTTAAGGTCAGTCATGGTTCCCCATGGTTGATAGATATGCTTACGTAGCAGTGAGGAGGCCGTCCAGATCAGAGATACAGTACGCCATGGAGACGGCGAATGTAAACGCCGTGAGAAAGCCTATGCCTATTGTTGCCATAAGAGCTCGCGGGACCGTCTGCGATGCATCCAAGGTCTCCTCAGCAAGATGTAGGGCAGCGTCCAGACCGCCGTACATGTAGCAGGGCGTTACTAAGCTGGTCATGAATGCAACACCGTCATTCCAACCAGTAGTGGTCTCGAAGTTTGTCCATACCCACTCGGAAGATTGTTTTTCGCTTCGAGATAAGCATGTGATGCATGTGACGAAGAAAGTTGATAGAGTGAGGACAACTGCATGGGGTTGTTAGAACGAGGATAGATAGTCGACGAGTATTGACATACATGCACAATCGTGGATCCAGTTTGTACGCTTGAGAAGAAACAGGTTATACAAGAGTGAAAACAAGTTCAGTCCTTGATAGATGAGAAACAAATGCCATCGTTCCGGCTCATAACCATTAAAGAACTGAGGAAAACAAACGAGCAACTGACTCCCGATAAGGGCCACGCTCGCAGCATTGATAGTCCACGACAGCGTCGATATCATACCGCAGACATACGAAAACTGGCGGTTGTACCGTTGGGGAGCCAAGATGCTGGTGAAATGATACTGGCCTCCAGCTGTTGGGTATACACTGGCTAGTTCGGCGAGGGTCACAGCAGCGCAAGCGTAGAAGGCGCATGAAATGAAGGTCCCGTAGATGAGGCTGACTGTACCGCCGGCTGCGAGAGCGGTGGATAGACTTGCTGCGATGGCGACCCAGCTGTTGGGAATGTTGAAGCCGATTGCGATGATGCGGAGAGGGCCGATGTCGCGGCGAACTGGAGATATCTCGGCTGCGGAAACATCAATAGATGATCCGGGTTTGTGGTTGTCTGTATTTAGGCGTCAGAGACAGCTGAGTTGAATGTATCACTTGATCTTCATAACTTACCCTTCGACATGTTGCGAGAATCAAGGCGAGAACTTTGTATTGATGACTCAAGAAGCGGAGGTCTCAGTCCTCTTGTTGATTAAATCGAAGCTCTCTCATCATTTGAAACGAACAATGAGAGGTTTTAATAATCGACGTTTCGTCTGTCTTAGAAGCAGTGTAGCTCACTGATATCTGCCCAGAGATATGGGCGTCTTGAAGCCAAAGTCAACCGATTAGGGCTTATCGACTTTGGAATGGTTCATGAGTGTTGGCATTTAAAAAACACGCGCTTATCTAGCTTTGATGTTATTGTATCTGGATGAGATGAGTGCGATCGCTTCTAGATACAGTGAGCCAGAACGTTTATGCTCTTTCATAATGAAGTCCTGAAGGGATAACATGCCAATCAAATGCCTAACGATAGCCACTCATGTGTAGCCTGAATGGCACTAACAACCTAGAGGGAGGCGCTGCAATGGTTCTATTACAATGATACGCGCTTATCTTACTCCGCACGAGCGGAAGCTGATAAGCAAGTCCGAAGCCAATGCCAGCCACCAATCCTCATTTGGGAAACTTAAAACGGCCAAAAAGACGCGCTTATCTTTAGATAAGACACTGGCCCCGACCAAAGATTGGCTGCAATAGTTTGCGGTTTGCGAGCTGTCCAGGTGATCTATGACATGAAGTTGCACGATCAGAGGGCCATGAATTCATGACACAGCATGATAAATAAGTATAATATCGGTACTCTTTACATATATAAGGATGGTCAGGAATACCTGTTTCGACAGTAATAACAGAACAGTCACACCAAGGCTCGAGAGAAACCATATCACATTACTCCAAAGCAATTCTAGTACATCATGGCCCCTTCTATCATCCAAGACCTTTCACCACAAGAGGACTACATCCCTGTTCCAAAAAACGGTGATGACCGATCTCGCCCCGTGCCAATAGTCAAAGTCTTTGACATTGCGGCCGCCGACTCTGCAGCTGTTACCCAAGCCATTATCGAGGCAGGTGGCTGTGTTATTCGAAATGCTGTCTCTCAAAAGGACCTTGATGTGATAGAGACAGATACGAGAAAGTTCATACAAACAGACGGAGAATGGACTGGCGAGTTCTTCCCCAAAGAGACCAAGCGAGTGATGGGACTGGCTGGCAAGTCACCCATCTATATGAAAACCATTGCCATGCATCCTCTTGCTCGATCAGTCGCCAACAATCTTCTTACATCCACGCATAGCTGTTGGATTGGATCTGAGTGGAAAGCTTTCGTCAGTAAGCCTCAGTTGAACAACACGGTCATCTTCAGCATCGCTCCAGGAGCCAGAGATCAAGACCTTCATCGGGATGACATGATCCACCATCACGCCGTCAAGCGCCGCATGGCATCTGAGTACAAGATTGGTGATGACACAGGGCTTGGCTTTTTCGTTGCTGGAAAGAAGACGACTCGCGCAAATGGTGCGACGCGCTTTATCCCTGGTTCTCACCTCTGGGATCCTGCGACCCCGCCTGACGAGAAGCTATCATTTTACGCTGAGCTTCAACCGGGAGATGCGTTCTTGTTTCTCTCGAGTTGTTATCATGGCGGGTCGGCCAACACCACTACTGATGAGGAGAGACTGATGTACAGCTGCTTCTATACCAAGAGCTTCTTGAGGCAGGAAGAAAATCAGTATCTTGTTGCGCCGGCTCACAAGATGCTGGAGACGTATGATGATGATACGTTAGAGCTTATGGGCTACGGACTGAGTCCTCCGTTTCTGGGATGGGTTGATGCTATGCATCCGCTGGACTACTTGCGGGGAGAGAAGACATTCCGTGACTTGTACTGAGTCAACCTACAAAGATCAATCAGTTGTAAGGTTAGGTATTCAGAGCAAGAGGGTAGTCATAGGTTATCAGACAGACTAATATTAAGCATCACCCTATACACATGGTAATCCCGCATTCTTTCAAGACTTTTTCCAGCCCAAAAGATCCGTAATAGCGATCATCAGAAGCCATCTTTTCCCAAAGTAGCTTGAGTGGATGTAGCGTATTATCAACAGCCCTCATGTCGAAGGTCGAGTTCAATATGATATCTGAAAGTTGGTTTCGCTGTTTCAGGCACCTCATGTGCGACCCGGCTGTCAATATGGGCCACATAACGGTCGTCCAGGACGGGGACTCATATGACATCTGGGCAAAGACCTCCAAGAAGCAAGCTAGACTAGGCTCAACTGCGGCATGAAGCTCCAAGCTAGGTGTATCAGGTCCTTGGAAGGATGACTCGAGAAAGACAAGACAGGCTTCTCGATAGAGCTGGCCAGCAAATTCAAAGTCCTTGGAGAAATGGCTCTGTGTTGGTCGCCAGGCTCTTAACTCCCCAAGGATGTATTCGTATCGCTGGCAGGATGTCTCTGACGGGGCGATGCCCTCTTTGATCCGTAATTTGGCCAGGTCGCATATCATAGGAATAGTTTCATACACAAGGTGAGAGCAGCCAAAAAGGCATCCGTAGAAATTGGACCCTTGGTTCAGAAGTCCTAGCGAAGGCAGCGATAAGGTTTGATCCATCTCAGGGTCGAAACGAGCAGAGCGCAATGTTATGTTGGAGACTGTGGCGAGGTATGCGTATTGCTCTGCCAAGAAGCCAAACAAACTCGGATCATGATCTTTCAGGTTCCGTTTGACCGCTTGGAACATGAACTTGCTCGCTTCCAGATGGTGATACAATGCACCCCTAGCATTGACATCGATAATCTACGACAAGCCGAGTCAGCGTCATGGCCTTACCATCACCAGGAAACTTAGCTAACCTCGAACCAGCAGAGGGCTAGTGCTGTAGCCAGCAGCGCAATCTGATCGCGTGTATCAAGAGCCTTCCACCGCGTGACGGCATGCTTCATTGCTCGAAGCACAATCGCGTAATGAGATGCGCATGTCTCGGCCATGTCTGGCCTCTTGTATAGCAAATGAGAAGCGCTGATGGCAAGGATAGCGTGTTGCATTATGGTGCTGCCAGAAGCAATCTTGAGATTGCAAGAGAGGAACGGATTCTCAGGGTATGTTCTTCCAGCCATTCGTTTTGCTGTGGCGTGGAGAAAATGTTCGAAGAGATATCGATTCGTGCCCTTGCGGAGTTGGGCTGGCACAGCTATCAGGCCTGCGGTGACTGGCAGGATTACCCGAGAAGATAGTTGCTGGTCGGTATGTGTTGTTAATTCTTTATAGTCTGGGTGAGAAGTCCTATGATCAGGAGTGGCGTCTGTCGATGGAGACTTGGAGCTCAATGGAGCTGTCCACTGGCAAATCAAATGGTTTCTATCGCACCCAAGGCAAACAGGCCTAGACTCATCGCACTTCTTTCGTCGTTGTCGACATGTTACACAGCCCGTTTTGCTTCGCAGGCCGGAGCCTCTTGCGCCTGGTCTAGGTCGATAAGTCATTGGAGGAAGAAACTACGGTCGCGCGATTGAGTTTGTGATCTATAGCCGGCACTGGGTTAGGTAAAGATTGTTTCCAATTCTGAAGGATCTCGAGGGGTATGAGGGAGGGCCGTCTTAGTCTTATTTTACAAGCCACTTTAGGTGCTCGTCCAATGCTGGGCGATAAGGAGAGATAACAGAATGTGCGGAGAAGGCCATTGATACTAACGTTAGTGTGAGCTGGAGTTAAGCCTTTACGCGCTGGCTCTAGCTATATTGTAGCAGTGAAGTTGCAGACGCTAACAGATAGCGGCTGAAATTCGGAACATCTCTCTGACTATACCTCTTCTTAAGCAAATCATCTACGGAGTAGTTTACGCCCCAATCTGTCATCTCTTACCTTGATGCGATTGTTGCTTCACATATACACTACTAGAGCATTATGCATATTTAATTGTCCACTCTCCAAGACACTTTCTACTAGGAAATGCCTCAACATCGCCGAAGAGTAGTATCCTGCCCGACATGTCGCCGTCTCAAGACACGATGCGAAGTGCCAAATGGTTCTGCTGTCTGTAGTCGCTGCAGAGCTTTGAGGTCAGCTTCCTACAGCCATTCCAGCACCTCTATCATTACAGAAGGTTCTCATTGAAATGACGTGCAGATTGCCTTGCGAGCTTCCCCACGATGCGCATCGCGTCACCCAGACATCCATGGTGCCTGAGTGTACGGATCCCAGGAGCCCGTCTAAGCTTGTTCAAGCATGCAACTGTGAAGAAAGGTATGCAACTCCAACATTTTCTTATGAAGTCTGGCTGAATATTTACTCAGGCTTACTGCCCTCGAGGCTGAACTGGCAGAGTTGCGATGCGCAGTGCGTGAGCTTAGCCAAAACACAACCTCTCGCGCACCACAAATTGCACAGAGTGGACAGAATATTACAGCCTCAGTCTCCGAAATAGCTGTGGTATCTCATGCAGGAGCTGAGGACCAAACAAGCGCAACTCGTCCTGATCCACCAGTCGCGCCAGTCCATGTCATCCGGAAGATGTACACTTGGATCAATGGCAATCCTGAAACGCCAAAGGATGCCGTCGAGCTACCCGAGTCGATCGTGGCTCAACTGGCTTCAGATGGACTAGGCTTGCGTCTGATTGAGGCGTGAGTTGACACTTGCAACTGCTAATCTCCAAATTCACACAATCTTATCCCACCACTTTGTACCCTCGAGCTGTGCTAATGTGTGCATCAGATCTAGGGAAAATATCCCTCGACTCCATTTCATACAAAGAGCCATTGACAAAGCCTTGAGTGGGGAGTATAATCTTCTCTCTGTCACCTGCTTACTGGCAGGTGTGCAAACTAACTCTTCCGTCATCAGCAAAGACCTTCACACTTCACTCTACGGTGTCCTTAAGTCTGAGCTGGCAAAGCTCTCGTTGGAGTCTCCCCTGAGTCTACCTTCCCTCTACGCGATGCTTCTTACCTGTCTTCTCAACTTGAGTCTCGGCTTCTCTGATAGTTTCATCGATGCGTGGCTCTTGAGTGGCTCGCTCATCCTTCACCTTATGCTCTCGTTGGATTTTCCAGTCCTGCAACAGGCGGTGTCGCCTTTACGATATACTGAGGACGATCGAAATCTGATACTAACATGGAATGCTACATGCCTTCAACATCTTAAGTATGACATCGAATTTCTCACCTTATGCGTAGAAAGTTACTAACTGGTGGGCAAGGTTTACTATCGGTGTAGGGAAGCTTTCTGCTGTGCGACTGGACCTGGCGGCACATTACATCAGCATAGTTAAGAATACAGAAGGCTTCAACGAACTCGACAAGGAGATTGTCGCCGAACTTGAGCTTTTTATACTCCTATACCAAGGCATTGTCGAGGGGAGTATCCCAGCAAATGAACTTCAAAGCAACCTCACACAATGGCATGCTGCTAATGCAAAGCGTATGTTAATGCTGTAACTCCTCCAGCTTGCGCGTGCATCTAACAAGTCACAGTGCTTAACCTTGACGACAGCATAAAGCTGAAGTTTGCTCTCTCAACGTTCGGCTTACTGGCCAACAGGTGGGAATTATCGCTACGACAAAAGGAAGACTTGAACAACGCCGGTGAGAATGCTGGATATGAACAGCAGATCGAGTGCATACTAGAACACAGCCACCAAATCATACGCTTCTGTAGGGAAATGATAAGGCAAAAAAGGATTATCCACACTTTCGACTTCCTGATGGGTGCATATGCACACGTCACGCTGGTTGAGTTCTCAGACCATCTCTTGGACATTGAAAAGACCTTTCGTCTGATGGAGGAAGTCCAGGATCTTCGAAAGGACACTTATGTTGTTGAACCAGTTTCCATCTGGGCTATGAACATGATGAGAAAACGGGTTTACGATGCGGCACGACCAGAGTTGGAGACACGAACAGAGACGTTACCTGGTCTTGATGTTTGGTGGCCGCCTTTTGAAGCCTTGAGTAATAGGATGGAATATACCTCAACAGAAGTAAGCGAGAGAGATCAATAGTATAGTTGTTTGGCGATAGATTATTAAAGTCTGAACAGCATTGTGTCCATTCAGATCATGAGAAGAATTATTCGTGGCTTGTGAAAACAAGATATGTTCATTTAATTGAAGACTAATACTGGCTCAATATTTCTCCGTGGCAGTCTTCTGGGCGTTGCCCATCTCCTGATCCCCGGAGGCAGTATCAGACGAGTCAATCACGACATTGACAAAGGTACCATCATGAGACTCCACAAAGTCCTTGGGCTCCTTCCATCCCGAAACCTTTGGGATATTTTCACTTGGGAAGAGTGTGTTGATGAGCCAAAAGCTTACAAATGCCAACAAGAGTCCCACAGGATAGGCAACATAGTAAAACCGCTGAATCCCCAGTGGTGCCCTAACACCCATCTGGAACAGGAATCCATAGAAGTTGGGTGCAATGGCAATCAAGTAGACTGTAAACGCTCTAAGGTTGAAGCCATGGAAGAAGTGGTAGGTAGAGTCCTTGTGGCCAGAGTAAAGCATAGGGATGTCGAAAACGCCGCGTCGAAGGAGGTAGTAATCGCAGATAAGAATACCTGTGATGGCGCTGAGGAAGATCTGGTACGAGCTGAGGAAGTTGATGAAGACAGCTGCGGATGAAAGCAGATACCATGGGCAGATTGCGTACGAGATGACTACAGGAGAAGAGATGAGTCAGTGGCTAGTCAAGCATGAGGAAATTCAAAAGATACATACTTGCACAGATAAAGAAGCCACGCTTCACCGTGATGTACTTGGGCATAAGAGCTGCGATATCGTTTCCAGCGCTGTAAAGATTAATAAGTAAGCTATAAGTTTAAAAGTCTCTGACGAAAGGGTATGGGCTAGACTCACGGAATGGAGTTCTCAAAAATCGCTGAGAAAACAGTTGAGTAGACATAAGCGAAGGAGATCAATGCACATCCAGCACGATTCGCCGAAGTATGGCGATCACCCTGCATGAGCATGTCCAGAGTGGTAAGCGGGTTCCAAATGACCTCGCCAAAGATGCCCTTGCTAGCAGCCGCGATCAAATTGCCAAACACACCGACCAAGAAGTTGGACATTGGGAAGCTGAACACTTGACCAGCAATAACATCGTTGGGCTTAGAGGCATATCGCTGTAGATCAGAGGCATTGGAAATGAAGGTGCCGCAACTGGCGAGTCCTAAAAAGAAGAACTTGAGTATCAACCAAGACTTCTCAGACCCATGGACAGTAGAAGGTTCAGACAAGGTCTTGCGGACGCTGCCAGAGGCTGATAGTGTCCAGGCCACGAAGGCGATGGTGGCGGCGAAGTAGACGGCGACTTTGATGTGGACGAGCTTTCTCATTCGTGGGACGGGGACGAAGAGAAACGCGCAGTTGATGAGCCTGTCACAACACGGTTAGATTGGAAGGGATTGTTGGTTGGTAGGAGTAACATACCAGTAGAGGAAGAAGCAGAGCATCTGCGCAGAGTTGAGGGCGGATTTGGAGCCCATGATGTCGGGAATGTTTTCGATAGAAGGAAAGATGGCATGGAGAAAGACACTGCAATGAGGCGCTATGGTTAGTTCGTTCTTGGTTCGACTGTTGGTTGAAGTCAACTTACTAAAGACACTGCGCACCCTGCACAGCATTCACACCATTCCAAACAATCGACATGACCGCCCGATTAAACGTCGGCCACAGCGCACCCCAAGTCCCAAAACTCGCTCGACACGCAACAGGGAAGGGAATTCTGTACAGCGCACCAGCACGACCATTCAGCGCCATGAGACAACCAGCCAGTAACTGACCGCCAAGCGAGCATGCTAGAGCCTCCCACATGCTCAGACCTGCAGATTGGCCGGTAGAAGCTGCGTAGAGATTGCTCACGTTTGCAGTGGCGGCGAACCAGAAAGCAGAGTATGTGATGGATGTCCATGTGCGGTCCTTGACGGGCGTTGGGCGAATGGAGTCATTGTCGAGAAAGTTGGCGGGCTCGGTTGTTCCGTCTGCGCAGTGTTTTTTTACGAGGAGACGGTCGTGGGCTTTTGAGAGGAGCGAAGCCATTTTTTCTCCTGTGCTGCGTTATGACAATAGAAACGTAGGATCAACCATGAGGAGCTGTAAGTAGAGGACCAGGATTCATGTTTATAAGATGCAGCATATCAAGTTTAGACCAACCACAAACACTGAATCAAGATACCCCAGAATCAGAATGCACAATTGATAAGGTCGGGTGTATTAGACATCTTCCTATTGGCGCTGATGAAATGTCCGACGGTCGCCGGTCAGGGTAGTTACACTAGTGACGCTGTTATCTGTTCCCGCAAAAGATAGCAACGTTTATCAGATTGCACAGCCAGTGTAGCCAATACAATCGTGAGCTCTGTGGATCTTTGAGGGGAACTGTTAGCGATAGGGGAACGGGGAACTCCGCCACGGATGGCCCCGTCAGCAGTTGTGGACCCCCCATCTCCGACGGTCTCCGTCTTGTGCCTAACCTACAGCTGAGCAATTATTGCGCAACGTGAACGACTCAACTGCATCAAGCAATCGGATACTATCTTATATCAAGTCGTTGATTCCAGACATCTTACTTATCGAAGTGTTCTAAGCATTGATAACGAAGTCCTTACGACAACCAAGTTCTCTGTACTGCTTTAACCTCTCAATTACTATCTGTTGAGGCTCTTCCCCACTTTGAAGCAATATCATCTTGAGTAACCTCACCTCGTCAGTTGCATTTTACACAATTTGTGGCTACAAGTGACAATCATGGCTACCACCACAATCGAGACCACAGCCCCCGTCTCGGCGTTTACAACGGTGCAGCTGATGACACCGGACGGACCTGTTTCCCGCCGTGTACGCTGTGGGGCGCCCCGTACTCCGACCCTGGATGAGATGCCTGTCATCGACCTCAGCTCCCTCGATGGGGATGCGACCGCGCGCAAGGCCATCGCCACCAAGATCAAAGCGGCTGCTGAGAATACTGGCTTTTTTTATGTCAACAATCATGGTATTCCACAGGAATTGATCGAGCAAGCTCTCGAACAGTGCAAGGCCTTCTTCAACCAAGAGCAAGAAGCTAAAGATCGGGTCTCGTTTGAGAAGGCGGGCAAGTTCTGTGGTTATCATGGTGTTGGAAGCACGCAGATTAATAATCAGGAAACCAGAGGTAAGCAACTTGATGGGCTGTATATCTCGATTACTTACGCTCCGACAGACAAGAAGGAGACCTTCTCTATGCGATATGACACTCGCATCGACCAGACTCATGATTGTAGCGATGACATCAACTCCAACTTCTCCTCCACAGACTATGTCTGGGACGGGACAAGTCATCTCACAAAGTTCCGCCCTGTACTTACCGAGTTCTATCAGAAGCGGCTTACCCTCGCCCGTAAACTCATCCGTTTGTTCGCGCTTGCTCTAGACCTACCTGAGGATTATTTTGACTCCATCATCACTACTCCCGGTGCCGATGCAGTGCACATTCACTACCCCGGCACCGACGGAAACGCCGAAGATGTCGACGTGGGTATTGGCTCACATACCGACATTCAGTGCGTGACTTTGCTCTGGCAGGATATGTCTGGTGGTCTGCAGGTCCTCTCGGCGGATGATGAGTGGCTCGATGCGCGCCCTATTGAGGGAACGTTGGTCATCAACATTGGCGACTTTCTGCAGAGGCTGTCGAACAATCGGTTCAAATCAACGGTGCATCGTGTGTATAATCGACAGAAGACATCTCGCTACGCCATGCCCTTCTTCTTGGGATTCAACCCGGACGCGGTCTGCGAGGTCCTGCCGACCTGTATTGACGAGGAGCACCCTCCTCTCTATGAGCCCATCTCATGCGGCAAGGTAAGTCATTCTCCGTGTCTACGTTCAAAAGTGCCGAAACTAATTGGCTGCAGTGGCGTGACTCTCGTTTGAGGCTGGCAGAAACTCCTGATAAAGAAAAGGCAGTATAATAAACAGCAGCTATGAAGAACCAGATTATCCTTAGGCTAATCCTGATATACCTTTATCTTAGCCTTTATATTATATTTACTTTAGGAATAAAACTCCTCTATTCTTGCTTATATTCCTGAGCTGTTATATTATTTCTATATTTACTTATTATCCTATTTATTTTTATGCGAAGTCGTCTGTTAGTGGCAGCAAAGTATAGCAATGTCACTTTGGCTACTATGTATTAAATACTTTCTATAGTTAGGTACTATTCATACTCATGTAGAGTGATAATACAAGCATTACATCGGATATGGCCACAGTTCGTACAAGGAGTAAGTACTTTCCAGTCCCAGGCCTTGAGGCAGCGACACTAATAACAAGATGTTACACTCAATCGCAACTTTCAATAGAATCAGATTGTGACTTACACATTTCCAGTAATAAGTGAATGGTAGGGGAGCCGGCCTTTCCTCGGGCGGGTTGCTTGAAGTTGCTGCTAGGGTTAGTAAACAGCTAATGGTAAACACTAAGAACTTACTGTCAGTATACCGGTAGGTCATGTCTCGCAAATTGAATGACGGTAAAGGGGGAGAGGAGGGAGATGGAGACGGAGAAGTAGCCCTTTCGCGACTGGTGGTCCTAACATGGATACGCTGGGTATCGTCGGCGGTAGGATGACGAGGAGGAGGCGATGCATTGCGCTCCGCTGGTCGCGAGCTCTAGCTTCTTGTTAGCTATGTGTTTCATACATTGAACATATAGAATCTCAACTCACGTAATCACCAGAGCTGCCATGGTCGTTATGAATAAGGTTTATATGGGCCAGGAGATTCCCTTGGTGGGGAAAACCATTGCCAGGAACAGCACGCTCGCATCCATCATAGTTACAAAGGAAAGGCTTAGTCCTAGGGTCATAGAGATGTGGTGGCGACTTTCTCAGTAGTCTACCTTCCTTGCGCACCCACTCATGCTCACGCCGACCACCTCGTATCGGTGCCTCATTTAGTAGAGCCTCAGCCCGTTTCTCGCGGATAATCCTAGTGTGCTTCCACATCCGATCTTGTTCCCACTCGGGCACCCACCGTCTGATCAAGACGTAGTCAGAGTCCGCGTCGAATTCATAGTTGACATCGTATTCTCGCAATGTCTCGAGAGATAGATGCCTGCGAGACATGCGAGTATAGACTGGCCGACTATCCTTTGAAGCTGTCTCGGCTTCGTCGGAGGGTTCAATCGGAAGTTGCTCTGGCTCCTTCATTCCACTTCTGGCCTTCTCAGCCGCTATTCTCGCAAGCTCCTGTCTCTTGTACTTCTCAACAGCCTCCATCGCGGCTGCCTCCCTCTCAGCCGTGGCCATCTTTCTCGCTTCTTCGAGTCTGACATTAACTTGCACCACTGTGGTGTCGAGGCCGGTATCTTCGAGCTTTTCCATCTTAGCTAGCTCGACTATAGGTTGATCAGAAGATATAGTAGAGGCGGCTGGCGCCATGGGAGTAAAGATAGCGGCGAAAACGTCTTCTTCAGCATCGTATCTAATAGCTGTAGCATGTTGGCCGCTTGATTCCACCTGGTTATCTATGTCGCCAATTTCTAGCTGCTCATCGGCTCCAGAAGACGTCTCACTCGATTCTTCGGCTGCAACAGCTCCTGGCTCAGATGCTCCATCATTCTGCTCGCCACTCTCGATGTCATCCTCGAGCTCCTCATCTCCGATCTTAGGAAGAGAGTGCAGAGCCAACTGTTCAAGATGCCGCCCAACATGCTTGATGTAGGACTTTAACCCCGAAATAGCTCGCCTGCAAAGAGGGCATTCTTGAATGACATCATTGGACACAGATACCTCACCGCGAGCCACGACGGTGGCGAGATGCTCGTCGCTTGCGCTTGGTAGATGCTGGTGGCGAATGTGATCCCCGAGCTCAACTGCGGACATAAACATGCCCTCGCACTTGAATGGACAAGACCATGTGCGCCAGTGATACTGGTCGACGTGGAGTTGCCACCGACGTCGTCGATCAAAGTCGGTATTTGATTCGGCACACCGTGAGAAGAGACAAGTATACGGACGGAGGTCCCCAAATACGTGGCGTCTATAAGTAGTGTTAGATATAAGCGGAATAGTGACAAAGTGGCACTTACTTCCATGCCCCTCGGGAACTGGCTGATATTATCCTGTAACAAAATGGACATTCAAAGACGCCCTTGTCTGCCTCAGGTGGTCGTGGGGGGACCTTCAGTGGAGGAGCAGGCTTCATCTCTCCATCCTCCAGCATCAGATAACCAGCCGAGGTAGCATACGATGTCTCAGACATAGCCATATCAGACCGGTTGTCCTCATCAATCACCCCAGATTCCTTGAAGTGCTCTGGGAGAGAGGACGCCACGGTGTTAGGAACAACCTCTGTCCGACTTGTATCCTTTTGGGTCTCTTGATCCAGGCCTGCCGCCAACTTGGCATGGTGTGACTCGCGGTACTTGAAAAACTGGCGCCGACGGGTGATGAACTTGCCTAGAATAGCGGCTAAGCTTTGACTGATATTTGGGAACTTGTCTTGGACGTAGCGGACGTCATGTGCCTCGTAGAAGGATATGTCCTCATCGGGGCCGGCGCCCAGCTTACGGAATCTCTCATGCGGTGCTGGATTGGCGATGGCGAGGGAGAGACGTAGAAGGCAGTCGATGGCCTCGGCGATATCGGTGCAGAGAGTTAATAATATTGTTTTTGACGTATGCTCATCTTCATCCAGGTCTGAATCGGTGAAGCTGTCTTCGCTGTCTGTACCCTCAGGCACATACTCCGGCTTATCCTCGATATCTGTACTGTCCTTGGGGGGCTCCTTTGGTGGCATCAGGACTCTTATATCATCTAGTGATTCCAATATGTCCCGCAGAAGATAGAGGACCTGCTCTTGTATATGGGGTGCCTCTCTCAACCGATGATCCAGCGATGTCGGGCCACTCTGATGGGCTCCTAGGTTCCCAGCCCACATCTTGAAGCGGACGTTCTCATTCTCCAAGGCTAGGGGCAGCTCACGCAGACCGGCAAACTCGACCTTTTCATCCAGAGAATCTATTTCCTGGTTGAGCGATGTTGCAACGGTCCGGAAAGAATTGAGGACGTTTCGGACATTGTGCGCAATCGGCATTCGCTCATGGTTGCTGTCCATAGCGATGAATTGCCATGGGTAAGGCCAGGCGACCGAGAGAGATATAAAGGCTGGTTGTCAGCAAGTAAGTGCTGTTGCTTTTTGCTGCGATCGGCCTTGACGGTACAACAAAGTCTCAAGACGATGTCAAATCCAGTGAGTCCAGTTAACACCTCATCAAAACGGGCTCGCATTCATTGCCATTCTCAGTATCGTGCGGGGTTGCTTGAAAGCGGCTATATCATTGGACTGGGCATATGCAGGTCGTAAGATGGCCGCTCCGTCAGCCTCAATAACCGCTCACAGCCTACAGGGCTCTCCGCTCTCCGCTTCCTCAATCAACAACGCACGAAAACCGCTGGAATGAGAAACAGCCGATGTCTGGATTCGAGATCGCAGGTATAGTCCTGGGGACACTTCCCCTCGTCGTCACGGCCTTAGAAGCCTACAGCAACTTCCTACGCGATTGGGGCAAGGCTCCGGCGGAGCTGAGGAGCCTCAACCGGCAATTATCCACTGAACGGGTGAGACTGTGCAACGTCTGCGAACAGCTCATCAGCGATGTTGTATCGCAACGAGATATTGAGCCGATGCTTCAGGATCCATTTGGACCTCTCTGGCAGGCCAAGGAGACCAACGACAGGATTCGGCGTAGGCTATGGGACTCGTACACCCCGTTTGAAGAAACCATCAAGGAAGTCGGAGAAGCCTTGGACAGTGTGATGCTGCGACTTAGAATTGACGTATCATCCGATGGGACGGTGAGAAGCCTTGTTCTTTAAATTGGGTATTAATTGAGCTGACTGACCTCACGCAGGTCCAATGGATTGACCGTAAGCGAGTCACTCGCGATTTCAAGAAGCTGCTTTACCGCCTAAACAGAAAGGACTATCAAGAAGCTCTAGAAACCATCTCCAAAGGCATTACAAGTCTGGAGGGCCTGACACAGCAGAGCGTTGGCCTTGAACCCAGACGGCGGAAGCAGTCTCGATGCAAGGCGTTCAAGGTCTTGCGGGACCTCTCAGCAAGCTTCTATCGAGCTTTATGCTCTAGCATTCTTTGTGCCGATTCTCACGACGTCAGTCTCGAACTGGCGACGCGATTCATAGAGGTCGGACATGAGTGCGACGATGAGAAGATCATCCAGGATGCTCAATTCAGACTGGCTATTTCCTTTGAAGTTACCAAAGGCCCGAACAGCAAGATGTTCTGGGATGAAGTCAATATCAAGGCTATCTCCGTATCAATGGCGGTGCCCGCCGCGCCATGTGTTGTGGCTACCAAAACCAAAAGTTCGAAGCGCGTCTCTTTTGGCATTGATCTGGCGCTGTCTCGCTTGAATCTCACGGAAACTGCTACGGAAGTCAAGCCCAACGTCAAGACTGCCATGGCTATCGTAGCTCGCCCCGCTACCGACATTGCATTCATCAAGTGTCCCGAAGAAGGCGACGCCATGCCACGAATAAGCCCTCTGGATCTTTGTCTGACTCTGAAAAAGGCCCACCAGGAGAGACCTGCATGTTACGGCCACTTGATTGACAAGGAATGTAGCCACCGTCACTTCCAGGTATGCCCGCTGGGAACAGTAATGAATAGCGATGGCTGGTCGATAGTGACTCTTGAGGATGTTCTAGAGGGCAAGCAGGGCCTCCGGCCATTGATATCGTTAGCGGAGAAGGTCAAACTAGCTCTCGTCATCGCGTCCAGCGTGCTCCAGCTCAGCAAAACGGCCTGGCTTCCCGAGGCCCTAACGCCAAAGAATGTGCATTTCTTCAGACGTGGGAACACACTCTCATACGAGCATCCGTTCTTACGGAGGAGGCTACCCGAGTATTCATTCAAGCGCCTCAATGACGCCGAGGACAGCAGGGGTTACGCTTTATCGAGTAATCCAACGCTCCTTGCACTCGGCATGCTATTGCTGGAGATTATCCTTGGTTCTTCACTTAGACAGCTACAGATACAAGATGAGAAGAGCCTTGATGGTGATAATGATGGCCTAATTCAGGACCTGACTATCGCAAATCGGATGCTGGAACAGAGAGTGGCCTTGATTAACCCGGCGTATAAGGCAGTGGTCGAACGGTGCATAGGATGTACGGATTCTAAAGAGCTTGATGAGGATGACTTTCGGCAGACGGTGTATAATGGTGTTGTTATGGAGCTGGAAGCCATCTGGGAACACACAAAGCTTGGAATGTGAGCATTATCCATCATCTCAGTACTTCACTCTCAGATTAAGGACAGTCGGTAGATGGTACTGTAGAGGAATTGCTATTCGCGTAAAATAATAGTGCGTTTAAGCCGTCAGCTGAAGATGCTGCACTGGAAGAATCTCTGGCGCCTTTGGCTTCGGCAATGAGATCGTGCGTGCTACTATAGCCATGCGGGACGAGATCAAGGGAGAGGAATAGCTGAGCAATAAATTTCGGCTATTGAAGCGGGGTTTCAGGTTACGCGAGGGAATGATGCCTAATCAGAGCGGCACATACTCACTGAAAGATTGGGGGCCAAAGCTATGCAAGTAATCTCGAGGCGGGGTTAAGAGGAATCTGCACCCTTTCATCATATGACGAACAACAATGCCTGAAATAACTGCCGAAGCACCAGATCCCCAGCACCAGTCCACATTCACCAGCCTTCTACCTCGCGAAATCCGAGACAAGATCTATCTTGAGCTATGGCGCTCCTGCGGTCTCCGCCAACACATCATCTGGCATCGTAACAAAGATGGCAAAGCAAAATCTCACTTCTGCCGCTGGCGATGCACCACGCCATTTTCTGTACAAGACGAGCTCCAAGAAACAATTAATACCACAAGGATCCAGCTCGGTATCCCACTAGGGGGTAGCTTCAGCAACAAGACTTATGCCCTGCAGCTCTATTCTGCTTGGAAGAACCACTTCGCGTGTGGTCAGCGCATCGCGGAGGTCTATGGAGAGTACGCCGATCCTGGGATTCGAACGTGTTCTTCCCTAGGACCATGCTGGAGAAGCCATAACTTGAGCTCGGAGGAGTTGTCGACATGCAGCGCATACATGAGTATGCTGTTGTCATGCAGGGTCTTGTAAGAACCTGATGCGCAACTCTGCGCATGTAGCTTCCTTGCTGATAATTAGCCCGCAGATCCTCAGAATGCCTCAAGTCAATTTATGAATCGACTACCATTATCTTCACAGACATTTTTGCTCTCAACATGTTTGTCGGTTTTTGCAAGGTACCAGAGCTCTGGAAACAGGAGGTCGAGGTAGCCATTTCGCCACCAGCCTTTCGTACCTACGGCAGACATCTTGAGATATCGTTAGAGCCAGTTTTCCCTATGCTGTTACCGTGCTCATCGCCCACTCTATCGCCACTGCCAGAAGAGCGTCACACATCTCTCGATTTTCATGGGCTTCGCCTTGATCTTTTGGATAATCTCACGACCCTGAACATCTGGGTACCCGCCCGCTGCACGGAATTATTGCTAGACAAAAATGCAGATAACATCGACCAGAGCCCCTACAATATCACTCAGTTAGACCTTGAGTCTCTCAAAGAGGCTTTGTCATCCCTAAACCATGTGAGAAACGTCACTCTAAGCATGCCTCTGACCCAGGTGTCTGAGCCAGACGATGGTTATGTCGTTGATGATGCACACCTACGAATATGGCGAAGGGGTGCGGGGGATAGGGTCCATCCATCTTTATTGCCAGTCATTGAGGTTGAACGCTTGAGTAGTAATGTTTATTCGAGCACAGATAGGTATGTCAACTCATTTCAAACGGGGGTATTAGCACTGACACACTCGGCAGAGCGGTTAAGCTGGCGTGCAATCCACAATCCGAAACCAGCGTTCATTATTTACTACTTGACACTTCCACTTTAAGTGAGGCGGTGCCATCACGACGTTGGGGCGTAGCTCGACTGGTTGATAGAATACGTGCTAAGAGGATGAGAATGAAAAGAGATCGCAATATATAGAAACTGATTCAGGAGTATCGGTACAGTAACGTGCTAGGCCGTTATGCCAACATTGAGTATAATATATAGAGGCTTTTGCAGTAGCATGCATGTACATACAATATAAGATCCAATACTAAAAACTAACGAAAACCCTTAGCTAGTTGACCATCTCAAGCTCCTCCACCCTTTACTGCATAATCAAAGTCCCTAGAAGCAGAAGCTCTATTAGAAGTTGAATATGTATTACATATACTTATAGCCCTCTCATATGCGATAGCTACACATGCATCGCCTAGACGAGCACACCGATCCATGCAGTTTTGGAAATCCCAGGAATAACGACTTTCAATAAGATCACCTTGTATAATATCTTCTATGCAGAAAAGGTCAAAAGGAGTTCCGTCAGGTGCGGTATATTCAGGTGAGAGAATATCACAATCGTTATATGGCCTCGAGTACGTTGTGGTTGTAGGATCAGCAGTAGTGGTAGTAGCTTCTTGGGAGGTGGTATCGGTCTCATCAGTGGTTGTAGTAATTTCATTTGATGTCGCTGTATCATCCTCTGTCGTTGTCTTGTCAGCAGAGGGTTCGGTTGTGGTAGGTTCTGTGGCTGTGGTATCCACGGTCTCAGTCCTGGAAGTTATATCTGCCCTGGTAGAGGTCTCTGTACTTGTGGTGTCCTCAGTATCGGTCGTGGCCTTGGTACTGGTAGTAGCCTTAGTTTTGGTAGGATCGGCCGTAGTAGTTTTTGTATCTGACAGGGTCTCCGACGTTTCGTTGTTTGTGACAGAAATTTCTATGCTGGAAGCTTTTGTGACGGTGGATGTCGATCCTGTCTCTTCTGTGACGGTTGACGTTACAGATGATTGACTCAATTCGAACGATGACTGAGATACAATGCCGCTTGATGCTTCATCAGTTGATACAGAGTCGGTGCTCGACGCGTTATTTGTTCCAGTTGTAGCCCGGTTATTTGTTGTAGAGGTTTCAGTTCCAGGTGCAGCCGTAGCCGCGGAGCTAAACAAGTCAGATGACTCGATAGTGCTTGAGGAAGGCTCTGAGGATGTCTCAGCATCGGATGTCTGGGGTTCAACAGACTCGGGCTGCGATACACGGCTTGATGGCAGGAGAGCATCAGAGCTAGTAGCTGGAGATACTGTACTATCCTCTGTTTGGGAAACTGTGATAAGAGTATCACTGCTGGAACTGGCAACCTGAGATGTCGTTGTGCCAGATGCAATGGTGGTTGAACCAACACCCACGAGCTGGCCATTTTGGCATTGCGAAGCTAACAATAAAATCAGCAATCCTTCTTGAATGAAGCAAACCTTTCTTACAATCATGGACTGACAGTCTGACCGGAACACATTGCGGGGGCCCATCAGTAAATACGGCATAGACTCGGCCATCAGACGTCTGGCAGAACCCTGCCTCTCCGTTAGGCAAACCTGCATTTCTAAAGACAAGCGAACCGCTAGAGATTATAAATCCCGTTGAGATAGAGTCGCTGGGAGGTTTGTCTACTCCGAGGAGTTCTTTATAGTCTTCGCCGGATGTATAATAGATTGGAAAGTCGTTTGAGAAAAGCTGGTCTTCGGCTAGGTTGAAGGTTGAAGCAAATGTGCAGGTATCGGTGCCGACCGGGCTCACAAAACCACCCAGCGCTCTTCTATTGATAGAACGTCTTCCGTTGTCGTTGTTGAGATTGACTTGGAGAATGACTGATCGTCCTGTTGGTATAATAATGCCACTGGAGGTTGAGATGGCTTCGGTGACAGGAGTAGAGGCCGAATCGATAACATTGGTAGAGGCGGAATTGGTAAGTGTCGAAGAAGAGGTAAAGAGCTCGCGGGATGAAGCATCGGCTGTCGACCCGAGGGATACGGTGTCAGAGTCCGTTTGTACTACTGTGGCTTCCGCGTCGAGACTAGACGACCCAGAGTCGATAAGAGTCAAAGCTGAAGTCTCGTCCTCTTGCGAAGCAATCGACGTCAACGAGTCTGGAACATCTAGACCTTTCCGGGCGTTAGCGGAACTTAAAGTCAGACCATCGCGTAGACTATCACAAACTCAAAGTCGTTTCAGTGGAAGTATTTCCTGCGAATGTCGACCTTTCCGGCTGTCGCCTGGTTGATGGAAGGGCACCACCCTGAGAAATGGGTACGAGGTAGGTAGAAAGATATGTAATGCAAAACGTATTGGAGAGTACGCCGACAGCTCCCACGAGAGTGACTATAGATATTTGAGATCTCATGATTGGGAGCGGTGATGGTAAAAGAGTGTAAAGATTTAGAGAATGGAAAGCAAATGACTTCTGTGACAGGCCTTGTTAATTGTATGAGTTTTTTCCAGTAAGACAAGGGGCATCCCGTGTATCGGTTGCCCTGCATATTGTTTCTACAGTAATGTGTACTTGTCTCGATATCTCAGTCATCCGCTGCAACATAGACGCATAGCAGAGTAAAGTTTAAAACATGTACTTAGACGTGGTATTCAGAGGCGTTAACTTTTAACTGATTGATCGATAGCTAAAGCTTATGACATCTCAGCAAGATACATGAAGCTAACACGGTAAAATCTCGCAATTGGCTTCAGCTTCTGGATCAGAGACCGCTAATTGTGTTAAGCTACTTTCAGTTGATGGACCTGACAGCGGATGCTAACATCACGCGCCTCACACGCTGATGCTTGCATTACACAGCCTAGTTGCCAATCATCAATCGTGTTGAGAGCAAAACCGTTCTAACAAAGCCTCGACTCTGAAGGGAGGAATGCTAACTCGGTAGTCGGCTTAGATTAAGAGATTGAGACACGTCATAGCCATACTAACCCCCTGCAGCGTTAGTCATTCCAGTCATCACCAGCACATACACAGACCATCTCATTGAAGTATTTAAATGGATGTAATACGAAGGTGGGCGTTGTAAAATGGCTCAACTTATGCAGCCTCGATTCTATCCTTATGTAGTAAGGGAATTAAAACCTCAGTAACTGGATTAATAAAGAAACCGAAACCCGGCTAAGAATTTTAGCCCAGTCCAGAATCAATAGAGCTTTTTACCTTACATTAGTCTTTACAGATAAATATTAAAAGGAGACTAATTCTACCTAAAAGTAGTTTAAGTCTAGAGTACTCAGGGCTTAGTAAAGGGAATATAAACTATAAATAAAATAAAGCTTATTTAAAACTTAAC
Organism: Fusarium pseudoanthophilum; assembly: GCA_013395995.1. NCBI lineage: Eukaryota > Fungi > Ascomycota > Sordariomycetes > Hypocreales > Nectriaceae > Fusarium > Fusarium pseudoanthophilum. Next base: position 65 of record JAAOAR010000630.1, on the reverse strand, counting down.
TTTTAATTACTTAAAAAACTGCTAACTTAAACTTTTTATAATACTATAAAGCAATACTATAAAAT
>JAAOAR010000629.1:0-22687 GCA_013395995.1 Fusarium pseudoanthophilum | reverse complement strand
TTCTCTGTCCACAGGAGTCAGATATCTCTGACTCCTGTGGACAGAGAACAGACTGTGAAGGTCCCGCAAACTAAACATGAGTCACTCGGCGACAGAGAACTTCAGGAAGCGTATTACGCATAAAGGATGCAACCTCATTAGAGATTACTTGGTAAGAGTCAGCGAATATAATATCAGTCAAAAAAGGACTTTGGGTGAATCACAGAATTCGAGATAAAGGGCCCAAGGTCGCTTAGCCTAATTAGGTATGCATTTCGACGACAGCCTCTTTAATGCTCCATTTTTAGTGCAAACCAGCCACTCGTCATAACAGTTGAAAAGTTGATCTTGCTGACTTTGCATTTGCTGATACGTTATTGGATGTTGAGATTCTAGCACGCGTAAGCACGGGGCATTTGAGCCGACTCTTCGGATACGGCATCTATATAATTGACCGTACGGACTAGGACTAGGAATTCACCTCTTGGTATATAAACAGTCCTTAATGAAGGCCTTCGCAATACATAAGTAATTTTGGCATTTATCTTTGTAACAATCCCTGAACCCGCATCATTCTTCATCATGAGCCAAACCCAACAGCCATCTGACCCGACCTTCCGGGCGTACAGCGCCCAGCAAGGCGCAACTTACGCTGAACATCGTCGGAACTATAACCCGAAGCTATACGATGCAATCATAAACTTCCATAAAGAGGGGTCTGGACAATTCGATACCCTCATCGATGTTGGCTGCGGACCAGGAACAGCCACTCGCAGCCTTGCCCCTCACTTCAAGACTGCATATGGCCTTGACCCCTCAGAGGGAATGATTAGCACTGCTCGCTCTATCACCACGCTCGAAAACGTCAAATTCGAGGTCTCTTCAGCTGAGTCTCTGGGATCTGAACTTGCCAACGCCATTCCCGAAGGCAGCGTCGACGTGATCACTGGAGCCACTTGTGCCCATTGGTTTGACATGCCGCGATTTTGGGAGCAAGCTGCCAAGACCCTCAAGCCTGGAGGTACTGTGGCTCTGTGGACAGCTGCTGGTGTTAAAGTCGATCCGTCAATGCCCGCCCACGAAGCTGTGCAGGAAGTTATCGATGATCTTGACAACTTGGTAGAAGACTATATGATGCCTGGTAATCTCCTGGGCCGTGATCTTTACCGTGGCCTACCATTGCCTTGGACTCTTGATCCACCTCTTTCGGTATTTGACCAAGAGTCATTCATCCGCAAAGAATGGTGTACTGGCCCAGAGTCTGAGACGATGTTCTTTGAACATTCGCCGCCAGTCAACTTGGTTATGTTGGAGATGGTTCTTGGAACCGCTAGTCCTGTTACCAGATGGAGGGAAGCCCACCCCGAAGCTGTCGGAACGGAGAATGACGTTGTTCGTCAGATTAGAAGAAGGATTGAGAAGATCCTCAATGATGCAGGGGTGGAGAAGGGCAAAGAGATGCTTACTGGTGACATGACTGGTGTATTGCTGCTTGTTAGGAAGAAGAGTGACTAAGTGTTTTTAAGACAGGAGCCAACTACTGAATGAGAAGCTTTGATAAGCATTACAATCAATTGACCTAATTCTTGAGCTGGCATTCTGGTTTGCGCAAATTTCGTAACTTATTATATCATCCGCTTCGTCACTCATCGTACGCGTCACGAGGATCATGCTCCTTCCAGAACTTATCGTAATCATCCCAGCTCTGAGAGGGGAATGCCAATGGAACAGTGATCGGTCCAAATGGAATACCATTCTTCTCAAACTCATCCAAGCGGGCCTTGGTCCTCTCCTTCGTCTTGTTAACGCTATAAATAGAAATCCTATGGCACGAGCTAGTAACGTGAAGCCCCCAATTCCAAGCTGTTCGAACATCAGGTGGCTGAGTATTGAGAGAGTTGTCCCAGCAGCGACAAACAATCTCAACCCATCCCTCGACGTCACATGGCAGCTCAAACTCCCAAGTACGCCAGGTCCACTTACGCTTCTTGGAGAGTTTCTCAAGTGGAACGGTATACCAGTTGAAGCCACCGTCGTTGGATAGTTCAACCCGCTCGGGCCAACGTCCGCCACCGGAATAAGCCCAGCCCTTGCACCGAATGGTACCGTTGTGGATGACAACTTGCTTTGTCCAGGGTGACATGATGGCAGAGCTGACAGGCATCTCCTGGATCTGGATACCGTCCGTAAGTTTGAAATTGTGCTTGCCGACTTGTTGAGGGAAGTATAGGTATTCCTGGCTTTGAACAGGTGCTCGTGACGGCTCTTTGATAGCCTTGATACGGTATAGCCACTTGACGCTACGTGCGCCGATGTAGCCAAACACCACGATCCGAAGAGGATATCCATGGATCTTGGGGAGTTCTTCACCGTTCATCTCCCAGGCTAGCATGACTTCATTGGCTTTGACCTTGGACCAAGGAACACTGACGAGGTAATTCATCGTCTTGTCATCCTTGAAATAGGTATCAGCACCGTAGAACTCCAGGTGCTTAGCGCCATCGATCAAGCCACCACAAGCCTTGATAACCTTCTTGAGGCTGATACCAACGTAGTTGGCAGTGCCGATTGCTCCTTCGGCCCAAGGTGCTTGAGGAACTTCGTCGCCTTGGCCAGGGTATTTGAGAATCTGCTCAATACGGCGAGTTCCAGAGCACTGGATTGTGACGTTCTTTGACATGCGAGGGAACTTGGACTCGTCCATGAGGTCATCCAAAGTGAAGGATTTGGGGTTTGCAACGAGACCATCCATGAGGAAGCTGAAGTCTTCCTTATTGATGATGGGAATTCCACCGTGGTTTCTCACAAAGTGAAGGGAATTTGGAGTAAACTCCCTGTCAGTGACTAACCGCTTAGGTGGCTCGCCATTGTAAGGGAATTGCAAAAGGTGCAGCATATCAGGGTGTTTCTCTTTGAGGACAATAGCCCATGAGTCTTCAGGCACACTGGTGAGTTCACCTCCAATGGCATGATGCCACATCTTCCAATGTGTACCAGGAAGAACAGGGTTGGTGCCAGGAATAGGACCAAGTTGGAACTCAGGGTTGGGAGGGAATGTCTGCGACGTCAAGATCTTGTGCGCAGCAGCTTTCTTGTCAGGATAATTCTCCCACTCAACGAAGCTTTCACTGGTCAGCTTGGCATATCACACTTGAGAAGAGTCTTACCCAACCCAACCCTTGCGTTCACGAGTGAAAAGCTTCTCAGGGTCGCCGACCGACTTGATGGCTTCTTCATCTTTGGTAAGATCCCCAAAGACCTGAGGATCCAGAGCTATGGTCTCTGGTCCGGTTTGGTCCAGTACAGGTAGTACCGCGCCGGAGAGGCCTTGCTCGATCTTCCATTCATCAGGACGATTGGTAGTCTTCATGTTTGAAAAGTAACAGTAAAATTAGTTTTCGGTGTAAATGAGCAAAAGAGGGGGAAACAGCGAGCTTTGGGTTTAAGTTAACCTCCCTCATACAAGGGCATAGTGTTCAACATGCGGGCGTCTTACAAGGTTGTAACCCTACGATCTGCTCAAAACGATCTAGATCGAGTAAGACTACCAGGCCAATGACGAAGCAGACGTTAGTATACCCCAAAACAGCCACGACCTGAGACCATTGGCTCGATAAGCCGCTTCATGCAGGCCAGGCATTGAGTTTAAGCCGTAGGGCCGATTTACCCTCAATTCCCAGAGCGGTGACACTATTTTCTAATGCTGTTGTGGTGAATGGTTGGTGCTTACGCGGTGAGAGTGGGGTCGTTATCAAGAGCTGACAGACATGGGATGCATCAGGAATCATCATGACAAAGTGGCTGCTGTACGAATGCGGGGTCAACTCAATTCAATGGCTTCCGAGCTTTCCGTGTAAGATCTGAGATGGAGAGGATGGAGCTGATCGTGGACGGGGAGATAAGATGAGCTGTGCTGCGTCTGTGAGGACGATGTTTGTTTCGTAGTATGATCAATTCCAGTGACAAGATATCATCAAAACAGCTATGGTGAGTATCAACTCCAGCTTGTGATCTCCGTTGAAGGCTTACAAGAACAGTCTCAGAACAATCCTATCTCGACTCTTGCCAATGGTACACCCAATCCAATTCGTCTCAATCATCTGTCTGACATTGTTATCTAGGGCAACCGAGCGAAAATCCAGGATCCGTCCAACAAGTTCGCTATGGGAAAAGCAACGGAGGGCTCATCGTCTTGAGTGACACGCAAACAATCGAAGTACTCGCTCACTTTGCTCGTGAGCGCATTCCAGAGAGGTACTGATCAATCTAACCAATATTCGATCATTGGCTGACAGCAAATCCAGGAGCGTACATGCAAAGGCCGCCGGCGCCTTTGGCGAATTCGAAGTCCTCGAAGACATCTCCCATCTCACCGATGCAGACTTCCTCACCGGCATCGGCAAGAAGACGAAGCTGCTTACACGAATCTCGACTGTTGGTGGTGAGAAAGGTTCCAGCGATACCGTGCGTGATGTTCGCGGCTGGGCAACCAAATTCTACACTGAAGAGGGTATCCAAGACTTTGTCTTCAACGATCTACCTGTGTTCTTCATCCGAGATCCGATCAAGTTTCCATCCATGAACCGCAGTCACAAGAGACATCCCCAGACGAATGTCCCAGATAATACCATGTTCTGGGACTTTCACCTGAACAACCCGGAGGGTATCCATGCTCTAATGCACCTCTTTGGACAGCGTGGCATCCCTGCGTCGTTGAGAAGCATCAATGGCTTTAGTGTCCATACCTATACCCTTAACAAGGCGGCAAGTCTATCAAAAAGCTTATAAAAGCAAGCTGACACCGTCTAGGATGGTCGCTATGTCTACGTCAAGTGGCACTTCCGACCTGACGACGGAATCAAGACGATGGACGCGGACACTGCTCAGCGACTAGCGGGCTCCGAGCCAGACTACCATGTCAAAGATCTCTTCAAAGCCATCGAGAAAGGTGACTTCCCGTCTTGGGGTGTTTACATCCAGGTTATGCAACCTGATGAAGTTAAGGATGCGCCGATCGATGTTTTTGATGACACGTACACTTGGCCTTTCGAGAAGTATCCTCTCAGGCTTGTTGGAAGAATCACCCTCAACAAGAATGTGAGCTCTCGTGATGTTTGAGGTTATCGTGTACTGACATGTTGCCGTAGCTCAACAATTACTTCCAAGACTTGGAGCAGGCGTGCTTTTCGCCTTCTAACATGGTTCCTGGCATTGGACCGTCAGCGGATCCAGGTATCTAAACCCCTCCACGTTTACAATCAGGGACTAACTCGAAAAAAGTCCTGCAAGCGAGAATGTTTAGCTACCCAGATGCCCATCGCTACAGGTAAGTACGCTCATATTTTCTCATCATATTGTATCTGACGATTCCCAGAGTCGGGCCCAATTACTTCCAACTCCCCTGCAACAAACCCATCAACAAGGTCTACGCCCCATACGTCCGCGACGGCCCAGGTACGATCAATGGCAACTACGGAGGCGACCCGGACTATGTCGGCTCAGAGCTTCGTCCTGTCAGTACGAGCAAACGAGTCCAAGTGCCTACCCACGAGGATTGGTCTGGCCATGTCACCGCTTTCGCAACTTCCATCACGGATAAAGATTTTGAACAGCCTAGAGCCCTGTGGAAGATTATTTGCAAAGAGCCAAAGGGCAAGGAACAGTTCTTGCATAATATCCTTCCGACGCTGAGTGACATTCCTGACAAAATGAAGGATCAAGTTGTTGGTAAGTTTTGCGCGACTGTCCAATTGCTGATGAGCCATTTACCAATTCGTTACAGAATATTTCGGTCGCGTTGATGGGGATCTCAAGGCTTGTCTAAAAGAGGGCCTTTCCAAGTAAAGCCATCCATTTCTGTTGGTTTCAGTATCAAAGGGTGTTGGTCGACTGAGTCAATTGACATAATTCTTCCCGTCGCTGCTGGACGGACCGTTCATGTGAAGAACCTTTTTTTCGGGCGCGTAAATCGTTTCAGGGTAGAATTTCAGGGACCAGGGGTTGCCGGAATGCCCCACTAATATGGCGGTGCCGATCACTGTAATCAGGGCTGAGCCTTGTTGAGTTGTTTCACGTCGAACCAACAACATAAGAGCATTGACTGCACATCCTCAATCCTCCTTCTTCATCTTAGTCGTGCGTGAAGTCTTGCCAGAGCCCTGACTCCGAAAATGGCGCCCATATCGTTTCTTGACTGTCCCCAAGAGGTGCAGCTTCATATCGCCGAATTTGTTCCCCAGGGCGACCTGGCCAGGCTCTCTAAGACCTGTCGTGCACTACACAGCCTCACCGAGCCTCTGATTTATTCCTCTGTCAAAATCGAATGGGCGAGGGAGTTTTATCCGCCTATCACTCAATTACTGCATTTAGTTCGAACACTACTACAAAGACCGGACTTATGCCCTCTGATGCGTTATGCCGACTTTGAAGGCTTTGGCTACATCGACGAAATAGGCTCGTGTGGCTCAGACTGGACAGAAGAGACTCCTGATCCGCCACCTGTCATCCCAGAGCTTCCCACCGACAAACTCTCTACGGCCACAGGGAAAACAGGCGTTGCGGAGGCTGTCGCTGACCAGTGGTGTAAAGAAGCCCACGGCGGATCTCCCGAAGCATCGATCGCAGTTCTCGTTTCCCTACTACCAAACCTGGCACGGCTTTGTCTTTCCCCCAATTGGACCAACGACACCCGTTTCCTGGGGCATATGCTTCGAGCTGCACTATGTGAAAAGCCTGAGGATGAATCAGAAGCAAGTTTGCTTTCTTTTTCTTCGTTAAAGCGCGTATCGCTTGCACCAATGTTCGACGAAGAAGGTCACCTCAATCCAAGTAATACAGCAGATGCACTGGCGTTGTTCTACCTGCCCAGTATTGAGACTCTCTCAGTGTCGATTGACAATCCCACCAACTTTACTTGGCCATCCTCTTCACCTCCAAACCCAACATCGCTAGAGTCCCTCGAGATCTTTCGACTAAGAGAAAGTCGCCTGGCACCAGTTTTGTCAGCGACACAGAACCTGAAGAAACTGAAATACAACTGGATGTACCGCCCTGACCTCGACAGGGAGGTCAGCAAGGATGTTGTGATGTTGAGCGTACTGTCGGAAGCTCTTCTTGAGACTAAAGACTCGCTCGAGGAGCTTGAAATCACTGCAGAGAGTTTCCCTGCAATTTCGCATGGGATGTACGAGCCGCCAGAGGTCACGTTCCAAGGGTCAATCGCTCGACTTCGCGAGATGCACAAGCTAAAGACTCTTCATATACCGTGGACATTTCTCACTGGAAGACAAGGGTATTCTACCGGCCCTGGTCTCATCGGGGCTGCAGTTCCGCCCAACCTTGAACATTTGGCATTGGATGGTGCCTTCATGTGGTCTGAAGGTGATGATTATGAAGAGGACCCAGATGACCTGATGGTTGAAGGTTTTGGAGAAGAACTCGAGAGCGGCGCTTTGTCGCATGCGAAATCACTGGAAAGCGTTTGCTTACCGGGCTCCTTGTATATTCATGGGTTGTCAGACATCTGCGAGAATAAGATGAAAGCCCTCGAGGAACGGTTTGGATTGGCGTTGAGCTATGATAAGAGAAGAGAGTGAAGTAGATTAGTCGTATAGGTGGTATTTCAGATGACAACTTCTTCAATTAAGCTTCTTCTATACTTTGCAGTTAGTTAACAGGTCACAAGCTATCACTTTCAGTCAATCAATGTAGTTTGTAGTGCGATGATGAATAATATAGTATCTTGAGGTTTAACCTCTCCGCCTTAGCAATATGTAATCGAAACTAACAGAATGAAGACAATGAGAGACAGAGTGCCTACTCCCCATCCCAAATAATATTATTCCTAGTACACATCTGGATCTGGCCTTTCTTCTGCACACCTCCAGCAATCTTACGAAGCGCAAACGGCGCAGCCTTTACCTCTTGTCCAATATAATGCACGTCTTGGTCCCGTACCAGTAGGTTACAGCCCCAGAATTCCTGTTATATCGTTAGTAAATAAATAATCTCACACATACTGCAATTGTCTTGTACCAACCTTTTCATCCTCTCCGTTGTCAGCGGTGCCACAAGGGGCCAAGATAGAGTAGCCCTGCCTTCCTTTGACAACAGTCGTGACACGGACTTTTGGATCGACCTCTGGAATAGATGTCGTGTGTGTCATATAGTACTGATGGAATGCATTGACTTCGCCACACTTGGCCTTGTTCTTATGCCCAGCGGCAGGGTCTGCAGTACTATCTGGGTCATTGACAACGTGATCTCGCCAGAGAGCACTACAACGATCAAGAGCCAGTTTAACTGGGCTCTCGGGCCATTGGTTAAGAAAGCCATCCTGTCCCTTTTGAGAAGAGGACAGGATGATCTCGTTCCCAAAAGCCACGATGGTCATAACCGAAGGGAGATATGCTGGCTTGCCACTCCCCTTGACAAGGACCGTGGGCTCATATTGTTGCATATCCTTTTCCATCTCTCCATGTGCAACTTGGGCTATCTGCCTTAGCTGACCATCCGTGATAGAAGAGACCGGTTCATTGAAAACGAGATATGAGGAAAAGAGATATCGATGCTGACTTTCTCTCCTCTTGTTTTCTGACACGCCCGGGATGGTCTGAGTCGCTAGACCGTAGTCCAGCCGGACTTTGAGTGGCCCTGGCGGTGACTTCTTAACGCTGAGGTCGATAGCATCAAGGCATTGACTGAAGAGGAGAAGTATGAACAATGAACAAAGGTATAATGTACCCAAAAACGGTGTCATGGTGCCGGAAGTTGAACGCAAGTTCAGAACAGTGTACAGATCTCAACGAAATAGGACCCGAAGGAAACTAACACAAACAGCTCAATGGGACGGGCATATAAGATAGCCTGTACACCATCCAGCCTCACCGGGAACGTAGTCTCCCGGATTGTCAGCGAAAAACAGAGAACAGCTATGCCTGCGCCTTTCTAACCGCGGCTAAGTCGGAAGGCAGACACGATGATCATGGTAACCATACGGTTGTTTAAAATTAAAGGCCCATATTCTGATTCCTTCCAAATAACTGCCGAAGCTGGTATTCCGGACGCATTTGCCCATCGTTACTCGCCGAATCAAGAATACAGCCCCCAATTACCAACTCGGTTACATGTTGACTACGCGCTGTGATAAATAAATGGAAACCTGGTTGGCCGTGCGTCCAATCAAAGCTCAAATGGCCTACCATGTAATGTGGATGTTGATACGAGTTTTTGCTAGAACCAACAGCATACGCTAACAAGGGATCGTGAAACACAGTTGTTGGTTCGACTTACCATTTCGACAGTGGCTTTTCTATAATTAACGGGCCGTGCTGCGACTCATGCATGACGATCCTGTCAAGTCAGGAAATGCCCGACTAATTTTATCCCTCATCTGTTGGTTCTCCCTTGTAAACTTCATTTACATGCCACCACGTGGGTCAATTGCGAACTGATCTTCTCGGCCAGACTGGATCATGAGGTGATAACTAAATCACGCAGGACTGTGGGGGCCGTGGTCAGTAGCATGGGCGAAGTGCAGATCTTGAAACTGGCATTGGGGGCCAAGAGGAGGAAATAGACAAACCCTGCAAGGCTGACTACCGGTTTGCTAACAATAGGTCCATTGGCACACATATGAGAATCGCCAAGTGTCTGAATTTCCCGAAAGAGAATAACACATTCTATTTGCTTGTAAACTGTATCATCATGCAGCGTCTACGCTATGCTTTGGCAATTTTCGCTGCTGCTGGCTCAGCAGTAGGGCGTCCTTCTCTTGTTAACTTTGGATCTATGTCCATGAACAGCATATTCGGCAGAGACACGGCCGATTCCTTCAACCCAGACGACCTGACGTTCATCAAGAAGCTTGCAGCTGTTGGGGACTCATACTCGGCTGGTATCGGAGCTGGAGACGGCTTGCACGGCGAAGGCGGTAAGTACACAACTTTCGGTTGTTGCAACGAGATTTAATAAGTCACAGATGAGAATTGCCGGCGATATGACCACTCTTACCCATATCTCATCAATCAGGATGAAAGACTGGGCGATACAGCAAACAGAAAGTTTCAATTCAAGTCTTGCTCTGGTGCTGTTATCAAGAATGTAATTGAGGATCAACTTCCTTCAATAGACTCTGATCAGCAAATCATTCTTTTATCAGCGGGTAGGGATCACAGGTAATCCGTTGAGGTGCAGACACCCACTGACAATGTTCTAGGTGGCAACGACGCTGAGCTTGTCAACATCCTGAACCAATGTGTCTATCAATGGTTTGCTCTGAACGACCAGCACTCTACTGTAGGTAAAGTTGCAGAGATGAAAGGCGAGCCCTGGGCAAAAGGATGGGATTGGGACGCTGCGTCTCGTGGTTGTCTAGGTCAGCTCCAATACTCCAAGAACATCATAAACGACGATGAGTTCTCCAAAAGGATCGACTCGATGATCGAGGCTACCAAGAAGAAACTGTCGTCAGAGTAAGTTCTGCACTTGCACACTCATTGAATAGGTACTGATGGCTTTTCTCTTTGTAGCGGCATGATATACTACACAGGGTATGAAGTGCGTGATCAAGGGTCATTGCCCCTCCGCTAATATCGATTATAGGTATGCCAAATTTTGGAGCACTAACTATGGATCTGCTTGCGACAAAGTGTCATGGTCAACCTGGATATTTGTAAGTAGTTCAAAGTAGTTTGCGAGCCTTGCTAACATTGCCTCTAAGAAATCGTATAATATTTGGCAGCCTGCCGCTCGACTTGAAGAGTTGCGCCGAAGAGAGATGAACAGGCTGGTTGATCTCATCAACGACAAAATTGTAGGCACAAACAGACATTTGAGGATCTTATCAAGCTAACTGAACTCTTAGGAAGCTGCAGTCAAGAGGGCCGGCGACAAAGTCACATTCATCAACTACGATGAGTATGTCGGCCACTTCAAAGGCCGATACTGCGAAGACGGTGTTGACGAGTCGGTGGTTGACAGCAACACAAGGTAAGCTTTAACCTTCTGGAAGTTTGACTCATACCGCAGACTAACTGTCATAGACCGGAATTGATGTTCTATGAGCTCGATACTTTTGACCCATGGGGTAATAGGCCTTGGAAGCGGAGTACTGTCGAGCACACGAACGGTTCATTTTCCGGTGATATGAACACGATGGCCCGAGCAGCTGAGTTTGTCGCACCGGATGTGGCATTCAGGCAAGAGCACAAGATTGAAGATGATTCTGAGATCCAAGATCTCCAGGCCGCAGCTAAAGAGGGAGCTACTGAGGATGTGCCGAATCTTTTGCCTGACGGGTAAGCAAGCAGCCACCGCGGTTTGACCCCGGTACTAATCTAAGTCTTGTAGTTACGGCCGCGTCTTCCATCCTCAGATCCTCCTCCACGAGCTCATCGCCAACCTCGTTCTTTTCGAGGTCTCTAACCGCCGCATGGAGGCGAATGATATGACTCCAGAGCCTCTTCTTGACACATCGGTAGCGCAGTGTCCTATCAATCCTTCCGGCAACATTGTCCTTAAGTACAAGGAGACTAAACCGGGAGAGGCAGTCAAGAAGGGTACTGAGCTGAGGATTCTCCCCGTCGGCGACTCTATCACTGTGGGCTACCTGAGCGACAGGAAGGGAGGTGACGGGAATGGGTACCGGGGGCAGCTAAAGAAGGATCTTTCTGGTAAGAACACCGATGTTGGACAAGGTTATTGCGGCTGTTGGTGCTAACATCGAGCAGGAGACAAGGTCGTCTTCGCTGGTACAGAATCATCGGGTACAATGACTGACGGAAACTATGTACGTACACAGACTCACCTCTGACACTGTGACTGACTCCAAACTAGGCAGCATGGTCTGGAAAGACCATTCAGTACATCTCGGACCATGTTGACCCTTCACTCAAACAGCGTCCCAACGTCATTCTTCTCGCAGCTGGCACCAACGACATGAACCCTAATCGTGGCATCTCGAAGGAGGGGAACGATCCAAAGGGTGCTGCCGATCGACTTGGCAAGCTTATTGACAAGATCGTCAAGGCATGCCCTGATGCAACAATTCTGGTAGCCATGATCATCAACACTTGCGATGAGAAACAGTCACCCGCGACTAAGGAGTTTCAAAAGCTTGTACCTGGTGTTGTCAAGTCACGTCATGACGACGGCAAACACGTCTTGGCCGTGGACTTCACTACCTTCAAGACCAGTGATCTCCAAGACTGCATCCATCCTACCAACGACGGATACAAGCTTATGGGCGACTATTGGTACAGCTTCATCCACCAGATTCCCAGCAGTTGGATCAAGAAGCCAGTTGGACCAGACCCCAACGGTGGTGACGGTACTAATGGCGGTATTGATAAGAACATTCCTGCTCCTGACTGGGGAAAGAGCCCTATCCAGGTCACTTCGAAGGAGACAGTCGCAGATGCAGCCAAGTATGCAACTGGTGGGAAGGACAAGTGCGTCATTTGTAATGGCAATCCCTGGTATAAGGGTACTGGAAAGATTGCTCAGGGTGGCGTTGGTAAGAATGGTGATTGGCAGTATCACAAAGACTGGAGAGCCGAAGGACAAGTTGCTGAGGGGCTTGGCTTGGAGAATCAGTATGTCAGATTGCATGACATGAATGGCGATGGCAAAGCAGGTAAGCATTGAACCTTTACCGAGCCACTGTTCGCAAACAGACTAATCACTATCCTAGACTACGTATGGATTCACCCCAAGACTGGAGAGATCACCTGTTGGCTCAACAACCTTCCCAAGCCGTGGTCAAAGGCTGGTAACAACAATGGCATCATTGGTAGCGGTGTAGGTCCCGCGAAGACTATCTATCTGGCGGTAAGTTCCCATTCGACCGTTCAATTACGCGACACTAACCCACTGACAGGACATGAACGGTGACGGCGTAAGTACTTTGGCGCATCGAAGACGCCTATACTGACATTCGATAGATGGACGATTACCTTGTCGTGGACCCAGATAACGGCTCGGTTCGCGTTTGGTGGAACTATGGCCCTGATGACAGCTGGGACAACGGCTGGAAATTCGTGCCTGGCGGCGAGATCGCTTCAGGCGTGCCGCACGCTAATCTCGAGACTCTACGATTCCCAGACATCAACGGCGATGGAAGGGCTGACTATGTCTATATCGGTGAAGGGGGATCGCTGAAGCATCATTTGAACACTGGATCAGTTGGAGGACGAGATGTCCTCTTCCATGCGATGGGAGGTATCGCTACTGGGGCTGTTAGTGACATTTCGAAGTTGGTGTTTGCCGATGTAAGTGGAATGGACCTAGACGTCAACGCCAGGCTAACGAGCATGATTCAAAGATGAATGGAGATGGTCGCGATGGTAAGCTCCCCCGTGTCACGCGTCTTGCTTTTACTAATGAACGATAGACTATTTAATCTGGGATGAAGATGGCGGCCTCACTGGATTTCTCAACCAACCCACCAACAGGGAGGGTGTTCCTCTCTTCGTCAACCAGGGCCCCGCCAAGACCATCGCAGATGGTATCAAGAAGAAGCCAAGCACTATTCGGTTAGCAGACATGGACGGCGATGGGAAGGACGACTACGTCTATGTTGGCGACCACGGTGCACTTTCAGTCTGGTACAACAGAGGGACTACCGATGACTCCATGGCAATTGATGGTCTTCGGTTTGCTGACATGGATGGTGATGGAGTGGACGACTATGTCTGGCTTGATCCCAAGACAGGGGCTCCGACGGTTTAGTAAGTCATACTCCCATTTTGACTTTGCGATTGACTTGCTGACAGCTTAGTCTCAACTCTGGAGTTAATGATGGTGACTCTTTTGGTTGGGCATGGAGCCCGATCAATGGCGGCAAGCCCATTGCTTCTGGTGCTGCACCTGCAAACCAGGTCGTTTTTGGCGACATCAATGGGTGAGTAGCCTCAGGCTCAGTTTGGCGGAGCACTTGACTGACCAGTAGCAGCGACGGCTTGGATGATTACCTAGACCTAGATCCCAAGACGGGCCTATTAAAAGCGTATCTGAACTTGGGACGGGAGTCAGACTGGAAGTTCCGGCCAATAGGCACGATCGCATCAGGCCTCGGGCCAGGGAAGCGAGTGCGCATCGCCGATATTGATGGTGACGGGGTAAGACTCAGTCAGTGATTCACTGAGCGACCCTTGTGCTAACGACCTTCATAGCGCGACGACTACATCTTTCTCAAGGACAACGGCGGCACAACCATCTACCGCAATATCTACGGCCCTGACAACGATGGCGACAAGTATGCCCCAATGTCAGACGCAGATGCTTCGGGCATCAACCAATCACCAGACGAGATTGACTTCATCGACATGAACGGCGACGGAAAAGCGGACTACGTCTGGACATCTAGACTCGATGGCAGTGTCAAGGTTTGGTACAATGACTACCCCAAGAAACCCACCTGGCGAGAAGCAGGAGAGATCGCAGGCGGCGTCGGAACATCGGGCGCAAACATCCGATACGCGAAGCTACAGAAGACGAGCCGATACGATTACGTCGCCGTCGATCCCAAGACCGGAGCCATCGGTGCATGGCTCAATGGGTGCGGCGACCCTGATACCTCCAAGAAGAAGCACAGAATTACCATCGCCCGGTATCTCAAAACCGTATGGGTCATCGCGGAAAAGCCTGTAGACAAGGACTTCTCCTCCGATAGCTGTTTCAAGACAGGAAAGGGCGGAGATACGCGAGGTACTCCGATCTTGAACACAACAGCTCATGACAAGTTTCCCGCTGCTCTAAAGAGTGGTGATACGATGGAGAAGCTTTATGGGAATACGTGCTTTTATGAAGGCAGTACAGACAGAGTGGGAAAGCTTGTTTGCGATGGGGTCAGTGGGATTAGGTGCTATGAGGATGAGAAGTTTGGAAAGACGCAGAAGTGTAGGTTTGGGTCTTACACGTATGCCTTGTACTGTGAGTGGTAATCTTGCATTAAGACGACTAGCTTTGGCACTTGGAACATTTCATTCAAGGTAGTGAATCGGCAAAAAAACAGTTTTAAAAAGCAAATGAGCACGTCTATATGTCATAACCAACCTAGCAAATCCCACTCTATCTCATTCATTTAGATCCTTCGACACCCTTTCATAAGACACTCTACAAGCTAGCATGTGATGCGAGAGGAGAAGCCTCCTGGATTTCATGCACCTCCATCTTAAAGCCCTTGAATCTTCTCGCCGGCAATCTCATCTCAAACATGTGATCAATCTCAATCGCGCTTCTTCCCTTCATCTCAGGGATAAAGAACCAAGTCAAGAGTGTACCGACCAGGCAGAGTCCACAAAACAGAAAACCTGTCTTTCCGCCTAGTGCCGCCTTATCTCTACTGAAAAGCATAGGTAGAACAACAGCCAGCATGATGGAAAAGCCCTTCTCAGCAATACCAGCCAAACCTTGGGTGAGAGATCGGAGTTGAAGGGAACTGGTCTCTCCGAGAATTGCATATCCAGCAGGCCATGCACCCATGCCACAGACGACAATGACAGCCGTCATGATTCCTCCAGTAGCCCAAGTGAGAGTCTCACTCTTCCAAAAGCCAGTCACGCCCATGGCGCCGTAGAGAAGAGTCGAAGCTGCCAACGAGAACAGGGTCAAGCTGCGACGACCAGCGCGGGAAAGAAGCCAGAAGCCTATACCGTTGGCGAGCATTCCGGCGACGATACCGGCGAGCGTGAACATGATAGCATATCCTGACTTCATACCCATAGATGTCAAGAAGACGCTGGCGTTGGAGAGCAGTTCCAAACCGAAGAGGGCAGGCATGATAGAAGCCAGGACAACAATGAGCGTCCTTCGGAGGTTCGTGCCCTTGAGACAAGACCAGTAGTTGACTGAAGCGGTGATGGCCTTCTCTTCCTCGATGGTTGCTCTAATCCGCTCAAGTGCGCCGTATGGACTAACCTTTGGTGCGAACAAGCGAGTAGCTGATTTGATAGCTCTCTGTTCCTGGCCAGTCCTGATCAGATGAGCAGGACTTTCCGGCATGACGATAGAAAGAATAAACGGGCCGAGGGAGAGAATCCACTGTGATCCGAAAGCTCCAAGATAACCACTGCTGTTCTCAATGTCATTGATCAACTTGATAACAATAAGACCAATAAGTTGACCAAGCAATGTGAAAACCGGAAACAAAGCCATAGCCGAACCACGCAAGGCCGTCGGTGTATTCTCAGACACCCACGTCACACAAGTCGTCTTGATAACACCGACCGAAAAGCCCTGGATCGTCAGACCAGCCGTGAGAAGCGTGCGCTTCATATTAAGCGGCTCAGGCATATGCGAGAAGAAGATACACGCGATAGCAATAACAGAAATGATCGTTCCAAACAAAAGCGTGAGTTTTCGTCCAATGCGGTTCTGTAGCCATCCTCCCAACAAACCACCGAGCGCTGCACCAGCGGGCGGAAGACCAAGCCAGAGGGAGAGCCAATTACCGGGAATGTCCATCTCGCCGTCGATTTTTGATCCGTAGTCTGCTTTGAAGGTATCGACGCTTGCGACGGCGCCGACGATGACGAGGTCGTAGCCCCAGCCGATGACGGGGATTGTCATGGCGAGGCAGTACATTGCGATCTTGGGGTATTTCTTAAGTGCTTGGCGGAGTGGCATTTGAGCTTCTTCGTCGTCTTGTTGGGGAGGCGGGTCTTGTTTTGTGGTTGAGTCTTGGGTGGTAGTTTGGGAAGTGTAGGTGTCGTAAGCTGTGATGTCTTCATCTTCTTGTGGAACTGTCTGCCATCGTCTTGTTGTTTCGAGTTCGTGGTAGCTTGGTGCTATACTACCCTCTTGGGGATCGCAGCTCATGGTGACTTTACCGAATTGTAATATCGCTTAGCCAATGATTAAGATGTTGGAAAATGCGAATGCGAAAAGACAATGGCAAAGGTGGCAATCAGCATCTATAAAGAAGAGCAATCCAGCTCAGACCTCGCATTGGTGATGGAGGGGTCCATCGGACTGTTGGTGATCTGCCCTACGGACGTCTAATCGTGGAGTAGCAATTATCGCGTAGGATAAATCCTTCAGTAGGCGATGATACGCTAATTCTGTCCCTGGGCCAATGATGTTTGGGCCAGAACGAGGATGAAACTCAGTGCTTACAGGGCGCAGTCAGCAGAGCCCTACGGACTCGGACTAGTGAGGCTGGGGACGGGACAGTCTTTGCGAGCAAGACGCTGAGTTGAAGGTGTTATTAAAGACGAGACATTAGTTGTTGATAGAGCAGATTTGATCATTCAGGAAGGTAGTGTTGATTATAATGGAGAAGAGATGCAGCTTTGCAGTTGTGATGCCCTCGTGAACTCTCTGTGCCGCAGAGGGACCATCGCCACGTAAGATGAGGATTCAGGATGCATGCATTACTCCGTATAACACCATATTTAGGCATGAAAATCAAGCATAAATTACTCAAATAACCTCCGGCATTACTACCAATTGCCGCTCCTTAGTGTGATGCCGTCGAGATCCGTAGGACCTTATCCCCGTCAGACTCTGTGAATCTGACATGCATCCATTTTTGGGGTCTTGCGAAATCCGCACGATCAAGCGAAGTCCGCTCCATGGAAAGGATCCTTGGCGGTTTTGTGTTGATATGTAAAAGCGATAATTTCACTTAAAAAGACTTGAATATTTCAACAAATCATTGATTTACAGAGTGTAAGGTCGTTTTGACACGTTTCGTGGGTTGTTTCCTGGTCTGTCACTGACTTGAAGCTACGATCACAAACTCATCAACGCCCGTTCAATCACCGAACTTCGCGCCAATACCCGCCGATCCCTAACGTATCACTGCATATCTCGTATCAAGCAATGCCCCCCGACTTGACAATGCAACTCAATACCACCGAGAACCCGGGACTCAAGCCGATATGCCAAATCATCACTCCAGTGGGTATGCTAGGCTACGGCTTCGACGAAGCTCTCACGCACTACGAACTCTCTCGCCTCGTACCAACCGGCATACCAACGGCAATTATCTTGGATTCGGGCTCGACAGATAGTGGGCCTCAAAAATTAGCTCTGGGATCTATGTCGTGCCCGAGGTCGGCTTATGAAAAGGATCTTGCCAAGTTACTCAGGCTTGTTCATACGTTTCGTGTCCCATTGATATTTGCATCTGCTGGTGGTGATGGGACGGATGAGCATGTTAGGGCTATTTGTGAGATTATTGAAGAGATTGCGGCGGAAGAGGAGAACAAGTAAGTCATAGTAGCAATACCGATGCTCTCTTGCTGATACTTTACAGGGACTATTCTTTCAATACGATATCGTTATTCTCCAATATCAACAAGGCAACGATCTTCGAGCGCCTCAAACAAGGCCGTCTGACCGGCTGCGGTCCCTGTGTTCCACCAGCAACAGAGTTCGAGATCAATGAATCCCTTCGTGTCGTCGCCCAAATGGGCTACGAGCCCTTCTTCGACGCCATGACCGCCATTCCAGACTTCAACATCATAATCGGCGGACGAGCCTACGATCCATCCCCATACGTCGCTTTCTGTGTTTACCAACTCACACAACAGTCAAACAATCTCAGCACAGAAGAGCTTCACTCCAGATTAGGTGGGTTCTATCACATGGGCAAGATCTTGGAATGTGGAGGACAGTGTTCATTCCCGAAGTCCCATGGTGCTGTTGCTACTGTCTACGAGAACGGCTTATTCGATGTAAGACCGACAGATCCTCAGTCTATGTGTACGCCTTTATCTGTTGCTGCGCATACACTGTATGAGAATACGAGACCGGATGTTCTACGCGGGCCGGGAGGATCACTTCATCTTGACAACTCAAAGTATGAGCAACTCTCTGATGGAAAGTCTGTCAGGGTGAGTGGTAGTTTTTATCGCCCGTCTGAAGCAGATGGCAAGCCTTATCAACTCAAGCTCGAAGCTGCACGTATTGTTGGTTATCGCTCTATGTTCATGGGCAGTATCACAGATCGTAAGAACCCTTTCCTTCAAGGTATGAAATTATTCTGACATTAATAGATATCCTCATTCCTCAGATTGACAAACTACTGGCCCGAGTCAAGGTCTACGTTGACCAACAACACCCCGAGATCACTGGTCAATGGAACCTCGACTTCCACGTGTACGGCAAACACCAATACACGCAAGCAGGGCCAGGCCAACTCTTCATCGTTGCTGAAGCACTCGCGCCGACACAGCAGTTGGCTAACAGCATTGCATCCAAGGCTCGAGTTGGAATGATTGTAAGTCTCCCTATCTATCACTAGGTTAAGCTCATGCGTGATAGCATGCACCATATCCAGGACAGAAAGCGACTGCAGGGAACTTTGGCTTCGGCCTTGGTGGCCTTATGGAGATTGAACTTGGTCCTTGTGCTGAGTTTTCACTTTATCATCTCATGGATCTTGAGTCTGGTGAAGAGAGGTTGGCTGCAGGTGCTGATAGGTCTGTGCTCGAGGGGCCGTTGTTGAGAGGTACGGTCTCTCGAATTGGCAGAGGGGTCATGAACGAAACCAACGGCACCAATGGGTACATTTCTATGCCTGCTGTTGATAGCAAGCCTCCTCAGCGGACGAGCGTAAGCCCCCAGCGCTCACCTAGTCCCCCAAACGAAGCTTTCCAGAAACCCGAGACACTATCAGACCTATGTCGCATTGTCCGTTCCAAGAACGCGGGTCCATATGAGATCACGATAGACGCCATGTTCGCATCCACCGAAGCATATAAAGCTATCAAATCATCCGATCTCCTCTCAGCCAGCAACGTTGCGAAAGCCATCGGCATCTCAGAGGGAGACATCATCTGGATCGGCTTCTTTGACCCCGCTATCTCTTTCAAGGTAACCATCCCTAGAATCCGATCGGGGAAGAAGAAATCTGCTGGCGGGTTCATGGAGAACGATATCCATGGGTCACAGGAGCACATGGGTCTTGCGAGCATGAAGCTTCCCAAAGGATTCAACTTTTAGGTCCATTACCAGGTGTTTGGGTAATTACCCTCCAGTGACGTTGGGTCAAACTGGAGTAAGCTCGTGTATGGATCACTCCAAAAGTTCTTCAAAAGCTCTGGGTTTCCATCCACCTGGCTCATCATATCCTCGTGATCCGGCAACGTCTCTATCGTTGTCTCCTCAGCCGTTCCCCCAACCCCTTCTTCTACCTCAACAGGCTTTCCTCGTATCTTCCCCGCCGTATTGACAGCATCAAACATCAATGACACACCCATTCTATGATTAAGTACCAGCTTCATTTTATCCTCCTCCTTTGAAGTCTCCCGTCCGAGTGCTTCAAATACACTCACAATGCGACTGAACTCATCTTTCGGATCAATCGTACATGCTCTACACAGCGTTTGTGTCATGGCGACATGATTCGCTACTATCTGTCGCTCTTCAGGACCATCGGAACTCTGGCGAATGAAGAATTTGAGGAGAAAGATTGTTGAGAACCCCAAGCATCTGTGACGATCTTTCGGTTGGCACTTTTCGCGCCTGATGAAGGTGATGTTTTCGGGGTTGGTACGAATGGCGCGCGTTCCGATTTCGACGATTCGCAGTGCAATGTCGCGTGCTGTTCGAAGAAGGATCTGGCGAGAAGATGAGTTTGCTGGGGATTTCGTGATTACAAGTGTGTATATATGTATTTTGGCGTCTAGAATTGCGTATTCAACTATGCTCTTCGTTTCTTCATCTGGTAGTATCTCGTTCTTTATTGCTTCAAGTTCAGTATCAAATAAGCGGAGGAATGATGAACTTGTGCCGTCTAGCAGCTCATGATTGAGTAGCGCTGTGAATTTAGCGACCACTAGTTGGATGCGCACTTCAATTGCAAAGGCTGGTGGTACGGTTTGTCGTTTCAGAAATGCATGGATCGCAGCAAAGTCCAGCTCCGATTCAATGGGACATGGAAGGCCCAGGTGTAAGCTCAGTCTGTGTACGTTAGTAAGGACTGCCATAGGCTCAAATTTCTTACAACTCACGATGTAGATACACTGAAACAGGACAGCCAAGTGTTGATCCTTGACCGAATACTCCCCGAAGTGACTCCAATGACGCGAAGAGATGGTATAGTTTGCTGCCGATCTAGACTCAGATATCGAGCAGCTTGGATAGCAACACCACAATAAAGCCAACTGGGCTCTTTCCATTGTTTATCCGTAGGCAGTGGCCAGTTACAGAGAAGCAACAAAGCTTGCACTTTGTACAGTGGCAGTGGCGCGTCAGTCACAGTCTCCTGTACCAATCTCTCGTATGGCGCCCGAAGCAACTGGAACACGGCAATATTCTCAGGTTCGGGTAATCGACAGAGTACAATTGTGACGATTGTCCAGAAGAGAAAGGGCTGGTTCTCATAGGCTGCTTGGGCGGAGAGTGAGGCGACGACCGGGAGTCGAGGACGCATGTACTCTGCAAAACTAAAGGCTATAAGCAGATGCAGAGGGGGCAGAGAGTGGTCTTACATCATGAACGCCTCTGTCGCAGTGGACGAGTCGACGACTACTCCAGCCAGGCTCACAGTGAACGATGTAAGCTCAAAGTCATCTACACCTTCATCCTGGGACCCCGGCGATCTGCTCTCGGATGTAGAGCTCGATCCAGTTGCCAACTGATCATCGGTACGATGAGTCTGGTTCCGTAATTCTTGAAGTTCCTTGCTCATGGCCTCCAAACGCCTTCGTCACCATAAGATTAGTGATGCTCTCGGATCAAGCGGTCTGGATACGTACTTTCTCGCCGGCGTCCTTTTAAAAGTGGCGTCCACCGTGCAGAACAAATGTCTTGCATTGCACCGAGAGCACGGATCAGGGAACTTCTCCTTAGAATCACATCGTAACTTGCTAATCAGCTCTTGTATACCCCATATTGAAGATGAAAGCTCGTACCTTTGCCTGCTTACACTCCGTACACGCCTTTACTGGCCTTGAGGCTAAGTGACTCTGCGGCATTAAATAAATATGTTAATAAATGGATGTTTGTTGGTTACACAAGCATGCGGGCGCTGGGAACTTTAAGAAAACTGCCGACGTTGTAGCCGTTAGACGGGCCGTTCTTGCTACAAGCTTATCGATAGCGTTGTAAGCCACCGACTGTTGGTTACTGAAGCGGGAATGGCTTGGCGGCTGCTGGATTTAGCCGGGAATGATCCAAGATCAAGCGGGGACAGTCATTTCTTGCTGCTGATTGGTAAATTTTGAAGTCTATTTTTAGATTGTAGGGTAAGCTGATACCGCGAGATGTTTATGAAGTTCTGGTAGCAGGTATTTGATATATCTGGTTTCAATGTCTGGCTACATTTCTTTTAAGAGAACTCAGATACTCAAATTATAATATAATAGTATAAGAAATCAGCTTTTTAGTTCATACCTTTGTATATACATTACATAATAGAATACTTGTCTGTACTGCGATCAATTACCGCAATTCCCTCTTTAAAGGAACTTAATATAATTTTAACTATATTTATTTATATTATATATAACTTTATTAGTAGCTATATCTAGGGGATTAAGCTTTTTTATTAAAGTCTATCTCCTTATCTTAAAAGCTAGATTTACTTAATCTTTATTTTTTTATATTACTATATATTTAATAAATAAGCTTTATAACTATAGCTTATTACTTTTTAAGCTTATTAAAAAAATCTTATTAAAGGAATTTTCTATTTTTTTTTTAACCCTTTAAGTAAGGCCTTTTAACTTAACTATTTAATTATTAAAGAATTTATATT
>JAAOAR010000628.1:0-20723 GCA_013395995.1 Fusarium pseudoanthophilum | reverse complement strand
GAGGTGGAGGGGGGAGGTTGAGAGGTTGAATAGGCAGATTAGAGATGCGAGTTCGGCGCAGGTTGCGGCGCAAGGTTTGGAGAAGAGGAGGATGGAGGCGAGGATTAGGGAGTTGGAGCAGACGAGGAACACGAGTAACACGAACTTTTGGGATGTTGTTGGGAATATTTCTAATGTAGCTACGGGGATCTTGTTGCATCTGCTTTAGATCGAGCTATTGGTGTTTAATGTGCAGGGCTCTTTGGCACTTCGAACAATGGGTCAGAGGGACATGACCTCAAAGCATCGCCGTACTCCTTCTTGACATAATCCCACTCGGCAGCTGGACATGACTCCCTGATGATGTGAAACTCTTCAGATCCATAACCTTCCCGACATATCAACAGATTTCCTCTACTCGTTCTCTCTGGGCGACCGAAGTCTCCAAAGACGATGTACTCCAGGGACTTAATACCTTTGTGAGAAAAAGCCCACTCAACAAATGCCCAGAACATTGGTTCCAGATACTCATTACTAGGATTCTCCCCATCGTCCACCGCTGGAGTATCGTCAACTGCTTCATCGTCGACTATCACCATAATCCCCCATGACCACGTGTACTCTATGTTTCTACGCGATTGACGAACATGAACCACTTTAAGACAGTCCTTCTTGGAAAATGGATTCAACACATCCAGCTAAAAGTTCAAAGTCAGTATATGAAGGTAGTGAAGTCCGAATGCTTACCAGATGAATCGGTTCACAAGACAGTCCAATGAAGTCAAGATCCAGCTTATAAAGAGGAGACGAGGTCGGATCATTCCACCACCTTTCCTTATCACGCTCATTGATCATCATATCTGGCAAATCCGTCCACACGTCCAACTCCTCAGCATAGAAATTTGAATGATTGACAAATCTCTTGAGCGTAGAGCTGTGATGGCAAACGCTTTCCCATGTATACTTTGAGAGCATGTCGCCCGTCTGGTCAAGATAAAGCTCTTCCAGCCCTTGGAAATGTTCTAGTAGGACCTCGCTTGGGTCCCCGTCTTCAGTCTCGTCGGTTGCTGTGTCATTCTTGGGCCAGGATTCCTGGAGCTCGAGCTTCTTCAGTCTTACTGGGATTCTTTGCCGTGTTATTGCTAGCACGAAATCGTACCACTGTGGACAGGACCGGATTGTGAGCGATCTGAGAACCTCAAAGTTGATAGATTGTACCAGTGTCGCGGCCAGAGGTACATGACTGAGGATTAGAGTATGTAGGTTGGGGAACATGATGTGCGGAGAGTGTATGTCAAGGCCAAGAATCGTTTTGTTCATGTAATCCCTTGCTCTCAATCTACGCACTCTCTCGTTATCATTTCGATAACCCAATTCCTTGCGTAAGTGTGGCCAGTTGACTAGGTCGAGTTCCAAGGTTTCGAGGTGCGCTTTGTTGTTTTTGAGTGCGGTGGCAAATACTCTGAGGTTATCCGAGCTTGGCCCTCTCCAACTGAGGTTCAGAAGATGACGGAAAGCGGATAGGTCAATCTTTCGTTCGCGGGAGTTATAGCGTTTGCAAAAGGGATAGGTTGTGAGATTCAAAGTACGAAGCAAAGGCTGCTGATGGGCGACAATGCCATTGCTTCCCAGGATGGGAGTGGGTATACACGCTCCTAGATCCCAGCTTGGTTTGGTTCTGTCAGCCCTTCCACGTAGATTGCTACAGGTGATTGACAAACCTGAACGATGTCAACTGTTGCTTCTCACATTTTTCGAGGAGCGAGAGAATGACTTCCTTGAACTTCTCAAAGGAACCGAGTTTGTCAACGATTTCATCATCATTTGCTTCCTGACAGGTTTGTAGTCTTCGATCATGCAGACAAGCCCTTGCATCGTTCTCGGTGACAAATCGTAGACTGATAGATTTCGTAAATATCAATCTGTCATAAGGAAAGCCGTCGATATTAATTCCGTAAATGTTTTTGGTACTCCATGCCGGGATAACTACACATGTCCAGAGGGTCGGCAGAGTAGAAGAATGGAAGTGTTTTGACGTCTGCGACAGATTCTTGACGTCTTGAATGGATATCTACAGTTGGATTATGAGAGTCTGTAAGATAAGAGCCATCAAGTTCATCTTACCTCACTGATGATAAATTTCAAAAGCTCATGGGGTAGTCGTTCGAACATTTTCGCGATATGGTCAACAGAAGTCAAGGTGACGCGATAACCCCACGCGTAATGCACGACGTGAAGCTGACCCTGTCCAATCAGTCACGCCCGATAAGAATTATTGTGGCCCCTAAGATAATAGTCTCATCAATCACGTCACTCATCGCGCCAAGGTCAAATCTCATATTCAGTCATTATTGATCTATTATGCATATCTAGACCATACCAAAACTTTTATTTACCTCTCACGGTTAAAGGTAGGAGCAGGCTTGGGCTTATTATCAAGAATCTTCTCAATCTCCTCCAAAACCTTATCATCGATCTTCTTGTAGATCTCAAGCGCCTTGAAGTTATCCTCAAGCTGCTCGACCTTTGTCGCACCGAGAATGACAGTGCTGACGTTGGGGTTCTTGAGGGCCCAGGCAAGAGAGAGCTGGGCGACGTTTCCGCCGAGACGCTCAGCGACTTCGGACAGCTTCTTGACCTTCTCGATCTTGGCCTTGCCGGCTTCAGTTTGGAGCTCGTTGACGGTGTTCTCGAAGAAGGCCTTGTTGGTGGCGAAGCGTGAGTCCTCGGGAATTCCGTTGTTGTACTTGCCGGTCAAGAGACCGGAGGCGAGAGGGGACCAGATTGTGGTGCCGTACTCGAATTGGTTGAAGAGGGGAGCGTACTCGACCTCGAAGCGCTCACGGTGGAAAGCGTTGTACTGAGGCTGCTCAACAACTGTACCACTATCAGTATCTTTCACGAACTCAGGTATCAACGAACTTACCAGGAGCAATGAGGTTGTAGCGCTCAGCAATGTGAGTAGCCTCGGTAATCTGAGCAGCGGTCCACTCAGAAGTACCCCAGTAGTAAGCAAGGTTCAAGTTGCGAATCACCTGAGTAAATCCCTCAACAATCTCCTTCATAGGAGTAGCGTAGTCAGGACGGTGAGCAAAGACAACATCGACGTAAGGCTGTTCAAGACGCTTGAGAGAGCTCTTGAGACCCTCGACGACGTGCTTGCGACTGAGACCTCGAGTGTTGGGCTCCTTGCGGCCAGTGCCGAAGAAGACCTTTGTGGTGAGGACGTACCTAGACAAGTCAGTATAAATCGAGATTTGGAGACTTAGGGTTAATTACTCATCACGAGGCCAGCCGAGCTCCTTGAGGGCACGACCCATCTCAACCTCAGATTCACCATTGGCGTAGACCTCAGCGGTATCGAAAGTGTTGACACCGTGATCCCAAGCCTTTTGGAGAATCTGCTTCACGATATCGCCCTTTTGCGTACCGCCGTATGTCAACCAGCCACCGAGACTGAAGACACTGACCTTGAGACCAGTAGGTCCCAGGTGGCGGAACAGCATGTCCTTGGGGTCGTAGGCGGTTTCAACAGGCATTTTGGCGATTGGAGTTGAGTGAAAGTGATGGAGATGGGGGTTTGACGGTGAGAGGAGGGGCGGTTTTCTTATATAAATGGAATTGATGTCATTCGGGATGGTCCAAGCGAAATGAGGGGTATTGAAGTGGTTGATACAACGATGATGGCTCCACGCAAACAACTGACGACAGTTTAGCGTAGTAGCTCTCATTGTCAAGCCAATCAGAGGACCCAATGGTTGGAACTATCCCCAGCCTCAAAGACCCAACGTCTGTAATTGGGGCGTTAGTATTAATAATTCAAGATAGCGGGGCAAAGGCCGGCGAACAGTCACTTCCGAGCTTCAATGACGCCTACTGCAAAGGAGATAATGGAGTTTGGCACACACGCATTCTTCCCAGTTGCCTATTGTGCCTGGTGTCACCAGGGTTCTTATTAAGTGCTTATTGCTTATAATGACTGCTTCTTTGCCGTTCCATCTACCGAATCGGATTGCTTATGACATCA
Organism: Fusarium pseudoanthophilum; assembly: GCA_013395995.1. NCBI lineage: Eukaryota > Fungi > Ascomycota > Sordariomycetes > Hypocreales > Nectriaceae > Fusarium > Fusarium pseudoanthophilum. The sequence continues at coordinate 16,717 of JAAOAR010000628.1, read as the reverse complement.
AGGTATCGAGATTACACTAAAGCCGAGCCTAAGTCCGGACTAAGCCCACGTTTTCCCCTCATTGAGATGAACCTTGTTATCGATCAGGGTGATTGATCTTTTATTGACCGAGGTACGCAGTTGACCCAGTTATCTTCATCGCCCCGCACAAGCTCATCATTCCAAACGTGCATGAAACATTGTCCGTGACACCTCAGCGGCCTTTGCATGTTCCTAGAGCAACTCGAATGCCCTTCCACATAGGCGCCCAAGCCCCAAACACAGCAGTGACACCTGTACATATAATCATGGGCCCATATTGCGTCGCGTAACCGAGTGCTTCGTTGGACAAATGGGCTTTTGCTTGTAGCAGCGCGCCGCTGAGTGGCCCGGCGGTGACAAAGCCGATACCTCGTCCGCCCATGAGCATGCCGAAAATGAGAGCTGAATCAGCGGCAGAGTCGTCTTTTTGGATGTCGGTTGACATGTTGGACCACGTTGAGCTGAAACCGCCGGCGAAAAAGCCGTAGACAATAACAAACACTACCAAGTTTGCGAGGTCTAGCGATAAACCCCACAGAAGCCAGATTGGCAGCGCACTTCCAATTGATGCGATTGTTACGGCTTTTGTTGCTGAGAATTTGTCGCCGAGCATGCCGTGCACGATACCGCCAGGGACAGATGCAACAGAGAACAAAGCAAGAAGGATAGGTCCGGTGATGCTGGGTAGACCGATCGTTGATGCGTAGCTGGCTAGGTACGTGCTCGGCATGAGATATCCCAGTGATTGAATGATTACACCAGCTTGCATCATCCAGAAAGATGTATGGCGGAGGAAGCGGAACGATAGCGGTTGAACCTGGACCTGATTGTGTAGTGGGGTCCGTGGTTTGATGAAAACAAGAGTTGGGAGTGTCATTGCAGCTGATGCACCCGCCCAGGCCAAGAGAGTGGCCTTGAGACCGATCCGGCGTAGCAGAGCATCAAAGACAAACGGCATCGCAATACCTTCACTCCGTCAGTATACGACCTTGCAGCAGACGACTTGGAGTCATACCTGTCCCCGACTTGCCAGCCCACATAACCCCCAACGCCATTCCCTTCCTCTCAACAAACCACTCATTCATATAATGCGAAATCGGACAAAACAACAGCCCACAACCAATAGAGTACAGCGCTCCCTGTGTAGCGATAAGCCCCGCGATAGTGTTCACAAACGCAGACGCAGTGAGACTAGCGACCGTCACTGCAAGACCAAGCGGTCCGCAGAGGTGTCGCAGCCGCGGATACCGCGTGAGGATGAGGAAGGCAAACGGCATCATGAGATACATTACACCTTGTTGGAGTGCTCCGATGGTGGCGATTGTTCCGGATGATGCGGTGCTGATGGGACTGCCAGGTCGGCTGTAGTATTCTTGGAAGATGCCGAAGGAGACGGAGTAGCCTGTGATTTGTTAGTGTTGAGTGAAATGGGGGAGGAGATTAGATACCCCAGATTGGTAGCTGTGCCATTGTGCAGCACATCAAAGCTAGATACGCATCTTTCCCGCGGTCTGTAGGCGGGAGTGAATCCGTCGGTGACTGAGAAACATTTTCCTGGCGTTCAGTATCAGGCGGACTATCAGTCCCGCACCGCTGCTCCTGCAACGACTCCATGGCATAAGCGGTCTCTGAGGAAGACGACATCTTCGCAATCAATTTTTCGACAGTCAATATTACAGTAAACAATTGCGGTTAGTCGGAAGGATTGAGGGTGAAGCGTTGGCTTTTGGACGGATATAAGCTCAGATGCGCCCTTGCTTTGACAGTCGCGTTGACGTAACCGATCGGGATCGGTCAATGATCGACGTGTTTGCTTGCTTTTTGGGGAGTTTGTGCAACACGACCAACACCACAGCAACGTTGCGAAGTCGGAGCACTGCATGTTTTGTGCAGTGCTTGCTTGTGAAAACCTTGTTAAGATAACGATATCGGACTCATTGCTATTTATTCTTATTCGCTATGTGAGACGTTGTATGTTTTTGTGCACACAATCTTCGCTGGCTGCAGTATCGCTTCCTCGCTTGCATTATCCAACGTGTTTCCCATAACTCCACTGCAAATACTCCCTGTAGTAATTTGCGTCGTTCGACTCACGGTGTCAGGGTAAGTCGCCAGCTCCAATGAACCGCATGTATCGAACTGGCTGTACCCTGTATGTTTCTTCCTCTGTACTTTATGCAGTGAATCGTTGGAAGGTGGCTCCGAACTGCCTGAGTCGCTTGATGAGCCCATCCATCTCGGCACAAAGCGTTTGAAGAACTTGCGAAATGTCGGCATGCAGCCGCATATGATGAAGAGGTTGACTTCGACGAACGACCAGACGTTTGCTGGGGCTGCTATCCACGGGATATCTAATGCTCCCAAGAGGGAGGGTAGGTATATCATGCGGATTATAGATGTCGTGACAGTTCTGCTGCTGTTAGTACCTGATGATCGGGTGCTGAGGTGAACTTACATGGTAGCAATGCCGAGCATGATGCCCAAGCCAATCTTCTGTCCCAACGGCATCTTCAAACGGACAATCATCGGCATAGGAATGGCGAAGAGAACAATGTCAGAGATGATGTTGGCGACAGCGATGATGATGTACATGACAGCATAATCAATGCACTTTCCGCTAGCGAACAAGTAAGGGTCCCATGCTGTCTCTCGTGGTTGACATCCGAAGAGCAGCAGACTGGCAATGATGATGGTGTATAGAACAACGAAGGCGATGGTCGCAAAAATCGCTCTTCTGAACCATCTCTGCGGTGATACTTGAAGGTAGAAAGTCAGGAGCGAACTTTTCGTGAGACCGTTGCAGATGATGAAGGCTGGAGCGGCGATGTAAGAACTCTACGAGGTGTAAGCAGATTACCAAGGAGTGGAAGTCGGTAGCGTACGAGCATGTGCTTCTCGAAGACATCGATAGGCATTTCCCATGCATGATGACATAGACCTCCGATTGATATTGACCCTTGACATATTAGCAGAACCCTAAAGCAATGACAGAGTGTACTCACATATTTGAGCGGACTGCATGACAATAGAGAAGATCTTCAGGTCGCAATGTCAGCCTCACGTATTTCCGCTCTCTCACTTGATGTCATACCCATGCCAGTGTGATCAAGACTAAGCCACCAAGTCAGCTACAATTCCCTCAATCCGAGCTATCACATACCATCGTCAATCTTCAATCCGCGCGTTATGTAATACTTGACATATAATCTCTGCAGCAGACACAAAATAGCTAGAGATCCCAGGACGCCGAAGATGAGAAAATGTTTGAGGGCATCTTGCTGCCGAGGATTGTCAAAGTCGACTACGTATCCTTCCGGCGGCGGCAGAAACGTGATCACACCGTTGGTAACTGGATAAGAAGACATGTCAGATATGATGTATTCATTTCTACGGAAAAGAATTGTCTTGGTGTTATATGTAGGGATGGTTGATTTGATCAGTGCGCTTTGTGTTGGTTCATTTCTATTCAGACAAAGTCCGAAATCCTTACCTTGGGAGTTTGCTGAGCTAGTGGATGGGAAGGTCCACTATGGACAAACAGTTTCAACTGACTATAGTAGAGGAACCAACGGGCCTTGGTTGCCTTGCTGCCTTGGTCGTTGTGCCGTCACCTCGAGTTCCAAGCTGTAGCTGGGAGACGCATCGCTGAGGGACTCGGGGCTTCACCCAGAAACATCCAAAGTACGTACTAATACTGTCGGAGATCTTCAAGAAAGTTGGTAATAATCGATCTAGTGCAAGCCTTATCACTCATGTCTCAAGTGTTTGTCCAGGTGATATGTCCCAAAATGGGTGTCAATAGGAGTCTATGGCCTCTCCCATTGGCGGGTCGTGTCAGCCATGTCTTGGCAAGGGGATCGGGCCAGATCCGTTTTGACCAACTTAAGGATCTCGTAGAATTTACGGTTCGTTCATTCCGTTGTGATTGATCTCTATTGACTGACTGTTGGATGTAGGAATGCGGAAGAGAAGTCTTCAGCGGATTGGATCATTGCGGCTGGGTCTTGGGCTAACTCAACCAGTTGTAAGCGGCATCTTTGACGCTTCGGAAGGTCAATAGAAGTCTATGCAGGGGCGGGAGACTCTCAATTCTGCAGGGATGAGCTTGAGCTGAGCATCCTGGCTGATAATCATGTCGATATCTGCTTCCAGATCTTGTAGGCCGTAGGAATCTGACACAAGATGCCAAGGTTCAGGTAGATCTAATGCAGCCCGACCATCTCATCACATTCTCATGACTCGCCACTGTCGGTTCCTCTCGTCAATAAGTATCCCCAATGCCCGTAGAAGTGTCTTGTGGCAGTATCCTTCAGTTTCATTCTCTCACTCAATCATCATACCCAACATGAACCAACTCGCTTCTCTTTTGCTTATCGCCACAGCCTTTGCCAGCAATGCGTATGCATCACCTAAAGGTCCTCATTCAAACACTGGCCTGCTTCAGATGGTTACCTACGTGAAGCGCAACCCCAATATGACGCTTGACGAGTTCTGGCAGTACTGGGACACCCAGCACGCACCTAAAGTGATTCCTTTGGCGACGCACTTTGGTATCGCTCGTTACCAACAGGTAATTCATCAATACACTCTGGGTTCATATTTCCTATCAGACTTGACCGTGCTGACACCTTGTTTCTTTCTTTTAGGTTCGAGTCGCTGGAAAGATCGTACCTACTGATGCGGGCGCAACTGAGCCAGTATCCAATCAGCTAGTGGACTTTGATGGGATTGCCATGTTTCTTTACGAGTCATCTGATGTCTTGATCGATATGCTCTCTCACCCTTACTATGTCAACGTCGTCGAACCGGATGAGCATGTCTTTATTGATAAGTCAGCTCATGGAAATGGCATGGTCGCTACTTACATCGGCGAGCATATCGATGCAGTGGATGATGCGAAGAGTGTTTGGGAGGGAGACAAGAAGATACTTTCGAAGTACCAGAAGCTATTCAAGAAATATTGATCGGATGAGTGATAACTGTACTATGGGTAGAATATGACCATGGGCTCCATAGTACGCGATAGAGTTGTCCTCTCATAGAGCACTTAACCCATCCAAAGATGCAGTATCCCAAAGTGTATATGTTCTAGGCTCTCTCAGCTCAATCACACATTCTCAAACTATCCTCTGATGCTCTCATAATCACTCCAAACGCTTTTTGACTTATCATAAACGTCGGCGCAGCAGGGAATCCTCCCGGCGTACGTGGGAAGACCGAAGCATCCACAACCCGAAGTCCATCGATGCCATTGACCTTGAACTCCGAGTCAACACAGTAGTTCTTATCCCCCTTCGGTCCCATGCGGCAAGATGAAGTGGCATGATGACTAAACGCATCATCCATGATACCCTGTCGAATACTTACGCCAGGTCGAGGCTCAACAACCTTGAACGGAGCATAAGGTTCACCAGTAGCGTTAAAGATACGCATGGTATGTTCAACACCTTCCTGTATAGCCTGGAGATCACGATCTCCCTTCTCGGCGAAGTAGTTGAAGTTGATCTCTGGGGCTTGTCGAGGGTCTTTTGAGCGGAGAGTGATAGTTCCGGCTTGGTTTCCTGGCTGCATTTTGACGATGGACCAAAACCATGAGGTTGGAGGGGCCTGCCATGTTGAGTAGCCTGGGAAATATCCGCGAAATACTGTGCCAGCTGCTCCGAAGAGGTACAGATCTGTGTCGTTTGTTTCGCTAACGCTGGATCTGTAGAGCAGTGAAATCGGAGCTGCGCCTTCGCCGTAAGCACCGGTATGAGATTGGTTCCACTCTTGATAACATGTGTCGTTGGCTTCAAGTGTGAAGGGGCAGTTCGCAAAGGGATTGTTCTCCCATGGTACCGAAGCTTCGACGGTTACACCGCCTTCATAGTTGTCTTGCAGGTATTCACCCTATTTATGTCAGCTGTAATCTGGGATCTCAGGTAGGAGACTCACCACAGCGGGAAGGTCAACGACGACCGGGATATCGAGACTCTTGAGCTCCTCCTGAGGACCGATACCACTCAGCTTCAGGATCTGGGGCGTGTTGAAGGTACCACCAGCCACGATAACCTCTCTCGATGCTGTCACGTTAATCAAGCGACCAGACTCAGACTCATTGTAGCGTTTGTCTGCAGAGTAGAGCCCTTCGCCCTTGAGATACTCAACTCCATACGCCTGAGGCTTACCATTCGGACCGCCTTTGAACAGCACGCGGGTAGCTAGAGAATGGGTGCTGACAGTCAAAGGATACCGAGCAGAGCTATTTGCTGTTCTAGACGTCATTGTCTCATGTAGATATCTCCATGCGCCATTGCGTTGTCGAAGGCTGTCTACATGGAGGGGAATCTGGTAAATGCCAGGCGAATATCGATCCTTGTCCATTCTGTTGATGTCTCGTTGCATGAGCCTGCCAACTTCAGCCGCATCTCTGACTTGAATGCCCTCGGTTTGCTCAAATGCACGCTTCAGAGATTGTACGACGCCAGGACGATCAGTAATGTAGGAAATGTTGTTGCGGTTGCTCTGTAGGGCTTGTCAGTAAATCATAGCCCCTACAACTAAGTACGTACCTGGATGAACCCGCCAAAGCCGTGGCCAGCAGTGTCCTCTGGAGCATAAGTACAGTTCTCAATATCGATAAACAGCTCTCTCATCTTGTCGGACCTCCAAGAATCGTCGCCAGTCAGCTCAGCGATAGCATCCCAATCATTATCTGGTGGCAGTGCAAAGTTCATAGCGTTCAGCTGAGCGGAACCACCAAGCGTCGCGCCTCGAGGATACAATATGCCGAGTCTATCAAGTTAGAAAGTATCTCCAGTCAAAGGCAAGGGAAACCCTTACGGCTCGGCACCCTCGGGAGGATCGAGGCCAGACCACAAAGTGCCGTTGGACAGTCTGTATGCATATTTGGAATCTCTTCGTGCTTGAGTCTCGTTTTGGTAATGATTTACGTAGAAGGACCACGACATGCTCGGATGCTCAGCGACTTGATCCGCCCTGGAGATTGTGAGCAATTTCATCGCTGATAGTATATTGGCGCACTTACATGGCAGGAATTCGCTGCAGTGGCGTGTTGCCTTGGTCACCGCCAGCCTCAATCAAGAAGACTGAGTGGCCAGCTCGGGCGAGATTTGCACTAGGGGAATTGTCAGCAACGTTTTGCATCAAAGAGCAAAAAACTCACGCCAGAGTCCCTCCGCCTGGCCCTGATCCGATGATGATGTACTCATACTGATCTGGGTGATGGGTGGGAAGCGCAGTTGCCAAACCAGCAAGAATGCTCAAAGATATAAGTTTCATAGTGCTGTATTAGCTAGGTTATGGTCTTCTAGCTTGCAGAAGTCACTAAGCTCGAGGATCCTCTGGTATTTATAATCACATTGCCTGACATGTATGTTAATTGGTAATCTTGATCTTCCACCATAAAGTTTTACAGGCAAAGCGGGCCTTGGCTTCCGGCAACGCAGCATTCATCATCTTCACTATAACGAAAGTGGCTGCAGATTGAGTGTATCACAGCCTCGTAATGTCGCTCATCGGCATGATAATCATATTACCCAATGAAAATCGATCCGGTAAGGCCATTGTACAACCATTCAAGCTTGTTTGTAGGATCTTACAGGGATGAGGTGGAGTGGAAGGATGCGTTGCAATGATTGAGTGTAAGCCCGAGCCACGCGTCATCGGATTTCTGTGTGAAAAGTCATCCGCAAAGCCGATTGTCAGCACGCGCCGATGCTCTGAACCCCGACACTTTATGCCACATTTCTTAGAGGCAGTTCCTTCAGATACTCCTGGATCAATTGTTTTTGTTTCTCAGTTTTATTTGTGGTCTCCTGGTAGCACAGTATATGTCCTTGGAACTTTCCCATTCAGGACGCGCCACAGAAAGGTCTTTCATTTCCATCAATTGCGCGAACCGGAGTTCATCACGTAGGGAGACCATCCAGCCCATCTCAGGCCTTGATAAACCGGAACCCAGTTGCGTCGCTCTCAACAGCACCATCGTTGATCAGTGTCCCATCACTGCTAACTCTCACATACTTCCCATTACTAGCTGCTTTGATAGAATAAACACCCTGGCTGTCGCCAATCTTTTGACGAATGATGAAACGCTCCCAGGTATCAGCAATTGCGCGGGCTGCCGAGAGCGAATAGGCGCCGGACTGATCCGCCGTCACATACTGCTTGTTGCTGGTGAGCTGCAGTGTACCAGCGTTGGGTACATAGGCACTAGAAAAGACGCTCGCGCTATTGGATGAATTGCTTGAGGCAGAGAGTTGGCCACCGTTGGCTGCGGATACGATGTATTTGCCTGATGTGGCTTGGATCTTGAAGTCTCCGTAGGGGTTCTGTGGGAGGGAACCGCAGATAGGCTGGCCGTTTGGATTGGGGCGCGTGCTGATGAAGTATAGTTCGTTCGTGTATGTGTTTCCGGAGCCTGTAATTGGGGATGTGTCAGTTGACTCTTCAAATGACCGAGTGTTATCTGAACGTACCCCAGTCGCTCAGGTTGGCACTCCATGCAGCGGCTTCTTGCGGGTTGGCGTTGGAGTAGGCGGCATAAATGACCGATTTCCTGCTTCGTTAGCTAGCTGAAGCAAAGTCCAAGATAGATATACACACCATGAGTCGGCGTATGAAGCATTCGCTAATTCCGGCATTGTATAGGCGAAAACGTTGCTAACCCACTCGGCGTCGTACATGACCTGCCATTCCGTGTAAGCCACTGCCACCAGACTAGGTCAAAGCAATCTTACCTCATTGACAGGCGTAACAGGGAGAATCTGAATCGCAGCAATTTGCACCTTCTCAGCACCCCAGAACAGCCACGCCCCCGTCTGCCAGTCCATCACATTGCCGACCGTGATCAGATCCCTGAACTTGGCCTCGGGATAAGGGTTCGTGGGTTCATCTTTACTAGCGCTCGGGTACAAGTGCCAGTAAGTCTTAGCGGCCTGCTGTTCAATGGCGAGCAGGAGTCGAGCAAAGTTGGCGTGCTTTTGATCAAGCGCGACGGTGGCCCAGAGCATGGCGCCGTAGTAACCGTTGACGGCCTCACCGACGGATTCTTGATCGCGGCTACCAGCTCCGTTGGCGATGCCGGATGCCCATGAGTGACCGGCGAACCAATCTAGACAGCGTGTGATGGGGAAGAAGGGATCGTCCGATGAGGGGTTGATGATGTCTCTGTTGGGCATTGGTCAGTACCAGTCTTGACAGGATCATAGGCAGGAACAAGTCAACTTACCGGGCAAAAAAGGTCACATATTCTTTGTGCTGAGCCAGCCAGTCCGGATCGTACTTGGCGATCACTGCAGCGATGTGAAGGAAGTAACCGTAGTGAAAGTGATGATCGTTGAAGTAGCCGTTGCCAAAATCTACCCAGGCATTTGTGGCGCCTTCTTTGTTAATAACACCGCCCCAAGTCGTCTCATAAGCAGGGAGAGCCTTGTTGGTGGCGCTAAACCAGTTGTCGAAAGAGGCTTTGAGGTATTTGATTACAGGGTCGATGAGATCCTTGCTTCCAACATGGTCACTACATATAAGTCAGTCCAAATTCAACAAAGACGTGATCGCTGAGGTACGTACGCGATTAGTGCTAGGCGCGACTTAGCAGCGAGTGTTCCGCCCCAGTAGTAGAATTCGTTTGGCGCTGGAGCCTTAGAAGGATCGAGTTGGTCGACTTCGTACTTGAGACCGTTTACAACTGATTCCTTACAGGAGGGGTCCACGTCGCGTGGGGCGTTCCAAGTTATCGAGGTCAACTTATAAGTCAATCTCCAAGTGTTTCCAAGCGTTGGGTACATCCATCCCTAAAATAATCAGCCGTCATGGAACGTCACAGAGGGGTTAGGGCTACTTACCTTCAAGGTCAAATAGCTCAGAGTAGATGGTCCGGGAGAGTTGGGGTTTTGTAGTACTTCACGGTGATGCGGCCAGGTGAGCATTAGCAAATCACCGGTACCCTTTGTCTTCCACTTGAATGCCACTGTGCCTGAATCGCCACTAATAGAATAGTCTTGAGACAGAGAGATAGGGTACACCTTTGAATGGGCATCCAGGAGTTTCTGATGGTTGGGATCCCTGAGCATCACCATTCGCAAGATACCGGAGAACTTCCCATCTGCAGAAAGGGTTCCTTTGTTATTGTTCTCGGCTTTGGCGGTAAGTTTGATGGATCTGTCCGAATATATTAGGTACGTGGTGCCCTTGGTGTCGATGACGGTAAACTTGGTGCCTCGATGTCTCACTAAAGGTTTGTTTGTCTTAGTTAGCATACGTTCATAATGTTTGTTTTGTATTTGAATCACGCACCGGTATTCCCGCCGCTCAGAGCTTTACCGTTGAGCGACTTGATGCCCCCGTTCAACGTTGTCAACAGTGGAGTTGCAGACTTGTATTGAAAGGTCATGTATGGCGACCCTGGTACAAGATATGCCTTCATAGATGAGTTGCCCTGGAAGTACTGAATTGTGACAGTCTGAGTGTCGAAAGCCGTTGCCTTGTGACCATCGAAGTCACCGCTATGTTCACTGAACGAAGCCCGCCAGTCTAGCTGAGTCGGCACCTTGACGGAAGTCCCGTCAAATTGGCGATCTTGGCCAATACCAAAGCAAATGCCGTATCCATCTAGCGACGATTCGTATGGAAACGGACCCGCTGCCGTGCCCTTCCCGGGAGGCGCAGCATATGGAGCCCACCATCCATTGGTTGGATACTTGCTTGGGGTCAGCATACCAGTGTTAGTCGCAAAGCAGAGATACATAGACTCACTGGCCCTTTAAGATCTTTGAAGAAAGAACTTAGAGGGGGAGCATCGGTTTGAACAGTCCCTCCTGTCAAGATGTTGGGGTTACTGGTGCCAATAGGACCAAGTGAAGCACGATTGGCCTGCTTGACGGTCCCAGCCAGTGACCGGGATACTAGCAGCAAAAGAGGCAGTAAATCTTTCATCTGGTTGTGAATTATATAATGCCAGACAATGCTTTGTTGAGATTCTTTGTTCAATTTCTTCATTCTCCTGACACAAGCACTTTATATAACTGTTTGCTAGGCACATTCTTCTGCCTCTCCACAGTGGGCTACGAAAGTCTTGGCTCAAGGGTGAGACATCTTTCCTCACTCCATACGATCCGCTATCGGCCCTACTGAAAGGTTATAGCATTCCTCAGCAGAGCTGGGTAGTGAATATGTCCTGACTTCAAGACATGACCATGCCAAATGAGACAGCCGGATGTAACCCTGATACTCTCACAACAGGGCCATGAGTAATAAGTTGATATATAGAATTGGAAGGAATGAGAATCGCAACCGAATACAACATTGTTATCATTGACTATCTAGTTTCTGTGGCTATCCGGATAAAGGTGCCGGAGGATGAAGTTTAAGGTTTGATTTAAGGGACATCACCGCTCAACCTGCTGACGAACCTCGAGATGTGCAGGTCTAATTCATTCGGTATAACTACAATACCATAAGCTCACCCTCTGGGAGCAAGGAAACACAAGACCTAGCTTTAGGGTGACAAAATAAACTCCACAAAGGGTATTCTAAACTCAACCTAAATTTATACTAAGTCACCTAAGTCTTTTTATCAGTTAGGTTCAAGGTCCCAAGTTTTATTTCCTCCCCTAGCTCGCCAACGCTGATGTAGCCGGGCCGCTGGCTCGCAAAACACAGCAGCATTTCGCTCCATTCGGTCTTTTTTCCAAGTATCATCTAATAAGAACCTGGAGATGCAGCCTGGTTCGTGTGGGGTCCCCGCAAACGCGAGCCAACCAAGGAGGTCGGAGCGTATATCGCGGGGAATTACTGCTTTATTGTAACTGCGAGATCACAGATCATATGTCACTACTATAGATTTAACAGGTTGGAGAAATGGAAGACTCAGGGGTCTATGCAGACGGACGAAAGTGGCAGGCCTCCTATCCTCCGCCACGGATGAGCACTTACTCTGAATCAAGGCGTTCCATTCTCTGACACCCTAAAAGCAAAGTTGGTCTCTCCAGCTCAGATCTCTTATATACATATCTTCAATATCACTGATCAAAAGATTGTGGTGCGTATATATTTCTCTACCTTCGCTTCTCTCATCCCATGCGAAAGTTTCAAGCGTTAAGATCAGTTCACAGCTCCAGCTATAGCTCGTAACGATAGATCGAGTTTGTCTGGCCATCAGAAAGTTAGTCGACGGCAATATATTATAGTCGGCCCTACTATGACATCCATGGCGATGCTGAGGAAGGGTTTGCCATGGCATGGATAAAAAGATGGGTGATGCTTTAGTGTAGATTACTTGCTACCCTTCGTGATCAGGTCAGCAGGCTAGATGTAATGCTGGAAAGCCTTGAGAGTTGCACACGATGGCTTAGCTCAATCAAGTTCTGAATGACATGTGTCAGGTTTGAACTCAAGCCTTAAAGACGATTTATTCGTGTTTTGCATGGCAAGGTATCAGGGCATGTTTCTCGCTCATCTACTTTCTCTCTTTGCTTCGTCCCTACACAATCTGTATCTAGCTACACTTCCCTTCGATCTCTAATTATTGGCCAGCAATAACATCATATCATCTCTCACTTATCAGACTTCTTGAACAGCTTGAACAGACTTCCCCTCAAAGACATCTTCTTCGCTCCTCTCAATCTATCCCCAAAGCTCTTCTTGACAACAGTCTCGCCTTCTTCCGGCGCAGGTACTGGTATATCTTCCTCCCGTACCTCTTCCTCACCAGACTGTAAATGCTCCATGACCCAGCAAACAGCCTCCCTCACAGCTTCCGGCTTCTCGATAATCACATCATGACTGACATCCGGGATATGCACATATCGATTATTCCTAGAAAGTTGCAGTTGTGCCTTCTTCAGTCTCTCGTCTTCCTTGTCTGTCGCGTCCAAGAGCTTCTTCTGCATAAGCAGGGTTGGGCTGGCGAGGTTTTGCTCTGCAGCGATGGCTTGATCATATTGAAGCTGTTTCCATTTCAGAGTGTTGCCTCGAATGACGACGAGTGGTTTGTTCCCCAAGATCTTCTTATCATATTGTCTTTGTTCAAGTTGGGCGTCTATTGTGGGCTCTGCGCCTGTTTCCGCGAGGACTATTCCCGCTACCTGCTTCGGCCTCGCTTCCAGGAAGAGCCGGGCGAAGGTGCCGCCGTATGAATGCGCGATCAGTACATATTGCTTGGGGGTATCGCTACTATCAAGAAACTCCAACAGTTCCGAGGTAGCTACATCGGTTCCGACATATGGATCTTGTCTATCCCAGAGCAGAAGCTGGTACGCAGGGCTAAGGAGTTCTGCTAGCGCCGCCCAAGACTCGCACGAGTCGCCTGAGCCGTGGAAGAAGATGATCAAAGGATACGAGCTGCCCGAGTTCCCGACTATCTCAAATTTTGTGATGGTATTTTGTGTCGCTTGTTCCATTTCTTTTGTTGTTTTTGGCATTTCATTGAAATAGCTGAGGTTTGACAATCGGTGAGCGTAAGCAAAGTGGGTCAATGCGACACGATGGATTATCGGGTTTCATTGCTGCCTGCGACCTCACGAGATTGATAGCGTATCTTTATTTCCGAAAGCTGATGCCTGGAAACACATCCCATGAGCGATGTTCAACTTGTGAATCTGTAATGTCGGAATTAGTTTACTCCGGCACTCTCAACATGAGGCACGAGATGAAGCCATTGTCAGCGGTGAATAACGCGCTCGAGAGTACATAATCCAGCAATAGCCTTATCAAAATGCCATTATTTGAGAAGACTTCACCTGATAGTCTTTAGATCACGGCCTTAAAATTCATTTACATACATTTCAGGATGAGAAGTCCTGTTGTTCTGCAAACAAGGTCACTCACTTGCCGAACCGTCGCACGAAAAGAGTAAGCTTGATTCACCGTCGAACTCAACTGCCACAGACGCATCGGTTCACAAAGATTAATCAAACCGACATGGCATAACGATAATTGCCATCAAATTAATCCACACAAAGAAATAAGCATATTCCAATGTAAATGATCCAACAAGAGAACAAGACCGACATTCCAAAAAGTTCTTCCTTACCCTGCACCTCAAGCCCGCATCTACCCGGTGATTCCGTAGCCGAGGCTTCCAATCGCCTTGTCCCTCTCACAAGCTGGAGTCATCCCATTATTACTCAATTTTGCTAGCGACAGGAGCAAGGGCAAAAGTTCCGCCGTGAAGCTATCCACAGTCGTGCTATTCGATCATCAGTTAGACTGCAGGGTTTGTCATGATTGACATAATTGACCGAGATGGCTACGACTTGGCGGGCATGCAGTGACAAAAATACCCACCAAGCTGTCTTTGTAAAATGGAGGGAAGTGTTGGTGGTGATTTTGGGCCAGCAAGGATTGTCGGGAATTTCCCCATGCGCTATCCAACTTCCCCATGGGAATCATGGCTTGGTCCTGGGGTTTAGCACTAAAAGAACATGGTCTCCAGCAGCTAATTCGAGTGCCACCGAGTCACAGACCGAGGTCGGCCCAATGATTGGGAACAAGAGGGAGTGGTGATGCAATGGCGGTATGTACCCTCGTATGACAAGGATACCTCACTAACAGACTAGCACCTGGCATATGCTAAGTCGCGTTAATCTCGGATCATCGTCAGAAAATAGTACATCTCGCTTCTCGTCGCAGCACACTCACCTCTGAACCTCATCAAACCAACCCACGATCATTACCCAAAGCAATCACGGTCCGTCTCCCACTCCAATTCATTCGACAATGCATTCACGAACTTCTTCAATTATGCATAACGTTCGGCCCGACATTGGACCAATCCCATGCTCGACCGTTAACTCACCCAGCCGAATAATTTTACCATCATAACTTTGTCACCACTGACCTCTTGTAAAAAAAAAAAAAGCTGGGGAAAACCCAACCCCGCAAAATGGATCCTCCGCCCCTCGTAGATCAAAAGTATCCTTGCACAGCATCACGCAACGAAAAACCTGGTCCCGGCTCTTTTCTCGGCCATAACCTTGCTCAAGCTTGACTTCTTTCTCCAAGGGTTTTACGGCAATGATGACCGTTACAGCGGGTTTACTCTACGGAGTCTCCCTCGCTCTGTTCCTGAGCGGCGGAGTCTCCGCTCCCCTGCAAGGCCATCTGCATCATGACGAGACTCACAGCGCCAAGAACGAATCAGTATATATACCACAGCAGCATGGCTTGATGCCTTTTCTCGCTCAGCAACCAGCTCTTCTCATCTCAACCATGTTATTCAAGACGCTGCTCACTTCGGCCGTCGCCTTTGGCACTGCGTTTGCGCAGAGCAAGGCTGGCGTTGAGGACCTTGACAAACCCCGCAGAGACCTCTTCGAGAAGGATCTCTCCAAATGTCCCGGCTACAAAGCTACCAACCACCGAGAGACCAAATCTGGTTTCTACGCTGACTTGTCTCTTGCGGGACAGGCCTGCGACGTCTTTGGTGTTGATCTCCCCGAGCTGAAGCTTGAGGTTGAGTATCAGACTGAGGATCGTCTTCACGTCAAGATCTTGGATACGAATGACACCGTTTATCAAGTCCCTGATGATATCTTCCCTCGTCCTGGCTATGGACAGTGGGCTTCGCCTAAGAACTCGAAGCTCAAGTTTGACTTTAAGGCGGATCCTTTTTCGTTCACTGTGACGAGGAAGGATTCTGGGGAAGTGCTTTTTGACACTTCGGGCAGCAAGCTTGTTTTTGAGAGTCAGTACTTGTACCTCAAGACTAAGCTTCCTGAGAGGCCTTATCTTTACGGTCTTGGTGAGCATAGTGATCCTTTCATGCTCAATGCCACCAACTACACCCGCACAATCTACACTCGCGATGCTTATGGGTAAGTCATTAAACCCTTTCTCATCATTTGGCTCGCTTGCTAACATGATCCAGTTGTCCCAACGGGCAGAACCTGTATGGAGCTCACCCCATTTACTTCGACCACCGCAAGGGCGGCACCCATGGTGTCTTCCTCCTCAACTCCAACGGCATGGATGTCTTCATTGACAAGAAGGACGGCAAGCAATTCCTAGAGTACAACATCATCGGCGGTGTTCTCGACTTCTACTTCATCGCTGGTCCTACACCCCGCGACGTCGCCAAGCAGTACGCTGAGATTACAACCCTTCCTCTCATGACGCCCTACTGGGGTCTTGGTTTCCATCAGTGCAGATATGGATACCGAGACGTCTACGAAGTGGCTGGCGTCGTGGCCAATTACTCAGCTGCTAAGATCCCGCTTGAGACTATGTGGACTGATATTGACTACATGGACCGTCGTCGCATCTTCACTATCGACCCTGAGCGCTTCCCTGCTGACAAGTACAAGGATCTCGTTGACACTATCCACGCTCGTGATCAGCACTACATCGTCATGGTTGATCCGGCTGTGTACGACATGGAGCCTAACCCAGCTCTCACCAGCGGTCTTAAGTACGATACTTTCATGAAGGAGCCTAATGGCTCAGACTACAGAGGTGTCGTCTGGGCTGGACCTAGTGTCTTCCCCGATTGGTTCAACCCCAACTCTCAACAGTATTGGAACGAACTCTTCCAGAACTTCTTCGACGGCGAGCATGGTCCTAACATCGATGCTCTCTGGATCGATATGAACGAGCCCGCCAACTTCTTCAACCGTCCTTATCCCGGTAACAACACCACTCCCGAGAACTTCGCCAAGGTTGATGGTGACCCTCCCAAGGCCCCTCCCGTTCGAGA
>JAAOAR010000627.1:0-45644 GCA_013395995.1 Fusarium pseudoanthophilum | reverse complement strand
GGACGGGATCCCGTATTTTCTGATAGGCATGGTCGTATGTGTTGTCTCGGTCGCCAAATGCAGATTAGATGTGACCTTGTTCAAGCTTCAGGGGTGCCTTGCCCTCTCAACTAGACGCTCAGCACACATGCCGATTTGTTGTTGACCCTCATTTGAACCCAGATAGGCCTCGGCCAGACATTCAATCTCATCCATTCGTTCCACAGCGGCGAGGTCAATGGCTCCTAGTTCGAGCGTCCCGTTGAGTCGAAAGTATCCTTCCTTCCTGATATCTGCGAATCTCGGGTCTTCAAGAACAGCTCTGTGATGCTTCTCCGTGCTCGTGGCCATGTTGATCATGTAGTTCATGAAACCTGCAAGCCCTGCGCTTGCGTCTGAGGCTTGGTATGCACCAGTACCAACACTAATCACGGTGGAAATCTTGTCATCCGGAAACTCCTGTTTCGCTTCTTCGATTACTTCAATGACGGGGTTGTTACTCTCGAGTCCACCGTCGAAGTAAGAAACGCCGCCTGCTTCTATGTGTGGGAAGTACATTGGTGCTGCTGAGGTTGCTCGTGCAGCTTCCCAGATCTTGAACCTTTCAGCGGGAGCATTTGTTTGTTGGTCGAGGGGTTCATATGATCGTATTCTCTTCACCTTTTCCTCATACTTGGGCACGGCGCAGACGAAAGAGTACGTAGCAGACTTCATGTCAGTGATGAGAGTCAGGTCCTCCACTGTGCAGCCACTTTGCCTCAGCATAGCCGAGTCACTGGGAAGAAGGTTTTCTTCGACGGTACGACAAACGGCTTCTTTGAGTTTATCGCCATCAAACCACGACCAGCTTAGAGCAACATTGCTAGCTTTGCGGAAGCTTTCCAGGAAGGGGACCTTGAATTTCCTAGAGAACACTTCCTTGGACAGTGACTTGTAAGCTTGAATACAGAGCTGAGTGTCCATCTGGAGCCGACCGAGCATGATTGCTAGTAAGCCTCCTGTACTTGTGCCGCCAATAAGGTCGAAATAGTCGCAGGGCCTTTTGTATTCTGCACCAGGGCCTTCAAGGCGACGTGTCTCCTGCATCAGCCGGTCAATGACGATGATGCTAAACAAGCCCTTGACACCGCCTCCATCAAGTGACAAGAGACACAGACCCCGAGATTCAGGCGCGATCGGCCTATGCAGTCGAGTTTCGACGTCCATTGCTCGAATCATGAACGAATCAAGAGCGTCGAGGACACGAGCGAGGTTTTCATCTCGTGGACTTTTGAAGCAGACGAGAGACTGGTGGTCGAGATCCAAGGGCATGGTAGGAACAGGACGGGAGACCAGAGTTGATTCTTCTTGAGCAATGAGAACACGTCTCTGGGCTCATATTAGCTTCAGACCTCGAATATGAGTGATAAGGTTAACTGACACTCAGCCCGCCGGGTCCCTTGGTTTCATAAAAGCAGTTGATGAGGAGGTTCTCTCCGCCAAGACGACGAAAGGCATGATTCACGCGAAACGTGGTATACATTGCCTTTTCCAACTCATGGGAATGGCCGCCCAGTGTACCCGAAGCTCCGCGACTCAAAGCTCTCCAAAATTCTGGGACTTCAAGCCTAGCCCGACTCATGTCTCTGTCTTTATGGATTGTCCCAAAGAACACATAGCCACGAATATGGCTATGGAGCGCTTTATAGTCTGGGTCATCTGTGTTGGAAGGGTGTGTAGCAACATACATCTGCTTGAGAAGAGTGCCACCGAAGCTATGACCGAGGAAGATAATGGGTGACTTTGAGCGGTTCTCTTGACGGCGGTCTCTGATGATATCGTGAATGAGGCCATTTATGTCGGGAGGGTGTGCTGACAAAATAGAGAGCATATCTGGATAGTTGAGAGAGAGAATTCTGCATGATGGGAACTTGGGTACGAGAGCGTGCTTGAGCCAGCAGTATCCGAAGGAGCTCCAGGTACGATTCCAATCGCCTCCTAGACCATGAAGGGCTATGATACTGAGAACAATTTGTTAGTGTTGATTTGATAGCATTGAGTGCTGCTTACTCTGCAGATGCTTGGTCCGTTGCGTTGGTCCCGCCTGTAAGAGAATGGATCGTCCGACTACTATACGATGCCATTCTGAGTTGGTAACGCAATTTTGCGACTGATGGACAGTTCAGCACCAAATTAAAGTCCCATTTAAGTCTTGCATGCTCTTGTGCCAAGTTCCTATTTTTGGTTATTGGCCCTTTATGAGGGCCAGCCAGCCCAGCATGCAGTTATTGCCTCGAAGATGCTAGCGACATGCATATGTAGTGGCATTTCAAAGACAACCAACGGCTTGGCTGAAAAGCAGGCTGGCGCTTCCAAGACCTCGTGAGACCGATGGACCAATCTAGGCCGAGTTTTACTAGATAGAGACATGGGTTCTTGTACAAGCACCCACGCGAGGTACAAGATGCTACTTTTCCAATAGGGTATCATTTGTGCCGATCAGGCAGACAGACATATGTACACAATCACAAATGCTAGGAAAGCCTTCAGTTTCACTTCGGTCCTTCACGAGAAGTGCAATTGATAAGAGCATAGAATCAGGCAGTTCATTATCTCACTCCCCCACAATGGCCATAACCTCAGCCGTTGCTTCGGAAATAGCACGTATCCCACCCGTAGCCTGCTCAATGAGCTTCTGGTCAATAGCCTTCAACTTGGCCTTTGCAGGAAATTGCAGAATATTCTTCAAGATCCCATCCAATCTTGCCGCCATCCCACGCCTAGTCTTCTCGTATTGACATTCCTGCAGTTCCTGCGATATCTCAAAGATGTTGAGCCTCGCCTTCTCTAGCGCCATCTGCACTTCACACAAAGTCTTGAACGCTCTGCTTGATTCTTGACGAATAGTTAGGTTTGCGGTTTGGATCTGCTTGATCTGATCCATGTAATGGGCGCAACTGTCGTGGTGATGACCTGATTGTGCCATTTGGAGTTGGAGCGACTTCAATTCTGAGTCGTGGCTTTGGACGAGAAGCTCGTGTTGTTCTTTCTGAACTCTGAGGGCTTCTTGTTGCTCGGAATTCATACTGATAAAGGTACCAGTTCGTCAATGAGGTCCATAGAGAGCAGTTTGGATGACTTACAGAGTTTTGACACCGGCTACTATTCCGACCGAAATACCAACAACTGGCATTGCAAAAGCTCCCGCCGCCGCAAGTACTGTAACCTGAAGATCGAGGAGTCAGAAAAAGATCAATTGGTTCTTGCATGGGGTGGCGATCTCACTGCTCCCCATGTATTTTTCCAGACTCTTGCAGAGTCATGATCTGCTGTGAGCTTCTCAAGCCGTTGGATCTGCAGCGTCAGCTCTGCCATTGCCCCGGAGCACTCCACATCCTGATTCTGGATCTGATATTTGAGGTCTTCCAGCTCCTGCTTCAGCTCAGCTTCAGCAGCTCTCATAGCCTGAAGATTCTCCTCAACTCCAGAGTGACTAATTTGCGAAAAGTCCTTCTGGAAGCGTGTAGTATCATCGATACTCTCTCCTATGACCTGCCCGGCGTATTCGAACTGTGTCTCGACTTTATGCACACCATTCTTGAGTTTGGCCGTAGTCTTGTTCACGGTATGTTCTGTTCGTCGATCAATGCCGATTAGACGAAGAGCCGATTTGAGATGTGGACTGCGGTCGTGCCATGCAACTAGACGTTTGTCGTGTTTGCGAACGAGAGTTATGACTTGGAATAGACTCTTGATGGCTTTCTCGAGTGAAGAACGGCACCGCTCGGATTGTGTAGCTCGCATTTCCAAGTCGGCTGCTTTGAGGGATTGATGCTGCTTTTGCAGCACAGTCAAGCGAGCATGAAAATGGTCCAGCGAGATTCCTCCCGAAGTTGACATTTTGGCTATTGGGCCCAAATTTCGTAATTGGATACAATGGTCGGGTTGAATCCAATGCCAGGATTGAGGGTAGGAGTCGAAACTACTCGGCTATTATTGAACTGCGATGCCGAGCCTGATAAACCCATACACTCACTATTTAGACTCGGTAGGCTCTCTCCTACAGTAACCAAGACACTACTGCATGCATGCAGCCGTTGTATAACCTATCACGTACTCCTTTGGGAAGAGCTGAAAACTAAAATGCGGGCGCCTACCATGCATATGTTAACCCCTGTCTCTGAACGAGGCTTTCTTTGGCTTTTATCGTGAGGGGGCCTCAGGGAGTAAGAAAATACAAGACCTAAGTCCAAGATAATAAAATAAACTCTATAAAAAAATCCTAAACTTATCCTAAATTTATCCTAAATTACCTAAATCTTTTCATCACTTACACTTAAGGTCCTAAGTTTTATTTCCTCCCCTAGCAGGGATAGGCTCAACATGGGTTGAAACTGCCCTTACTCCGTAGTTTGCATATGGAATTCCCTAGTGAAGAAAAGGTGCAGATGAAACGTTGGCACATATACATTGAGGTACTTCCTGGACATGGGTAACCCCTCTTACAAGTAAGATCAGTTGGCGCGGTGCTTCTGAGATCTGATGTTTCTTTTCCTTTGTCATTCTATCAATGGTCAACTAATCGCCTTTAGACTTTCTATCTGCTGTAACCAGTTCTTTGGGAAAATCCAGTATCGCCAGCTCCATCATGGGTAGCTTAGTTCGGTTCCCAGCCGAGATGTCCCAAGGGCCTCGTGATAATCTGTTAGAGCCTTTGATCAGAGCCGAGTTGCTTACCCAGAAGCTTCAGTTGTGTCTCTATATCTCTACT
This sequence comes from Fusarium pseudoanthophilum, assembly GCA_013395995.1. Classification (NCBI taxonomy): domain Eukaryota; kingdom Fungi; phylum Ascomycota; class Sordariomycetes; order Hypocreales; family Nectriaceae; genus Fusarium; species Fusarium pseudoanthophilum. Next base: position 40,915 of record JAAOAR010000627.1, on the reverse strand, counting down.
ACAAGTAATGCCACGTCTGTCTTTCTAGTAGACGCAGATGGCTTCCCAGGGTAAGGGGATTTCTTCTTTTGTGTCAATAAGCACTTTAGTCTCGGGCACTAACGCTATTACCAGGAGTGATAATCTATCTACCGCTCTGGCCGAGCATTGCCATATGGGACTTGACAAACTGGTGGAAACACATGGAGCTTTCTACAGGATTTACATGAAGACCAAGTCCATGATACAGGATACGGGAACAGTAAGAGTAACGAACCGGCTTGTGGTGTATTAGTACTAAATTGCTGGTTTCCAGTTGAACGCACTTCAAAGTACATTTGGTGTTCCCGGCGAGAAAGCATCCTTCGATAGGCATCTCAGGAAGCTCGCAAACGCAACGGAAGTATGCACAACACAATGCGATGAACTTGACAAAAGTCTTCAAGCCTGGCGTGCTTCAGTCGACGAGTTTAGTCGTCGTATCAGCAAGACCAAGGGTTAGTTGCTACACTGGACTCCTACAAGTCTACAGACTAACTAATAATGATAGACATCATGAACCAGCAAGAGAACGCAACCAACAAAGAGATCGGCACTTTGAAGACCGAGATAGACGATCAGATCTTCAACCAAAATAGAGCTCAAGAAAATGAAGATGCTGCTCGAGCCCGGCGAGAGGATCTTTCCAGGCAAAAGAACAAATTAGCCAACCAAATTGGAACTATCATTCAGTCTGCTGGTTCTGCAAATATCGGTGGGAAGATGCTCGTGGCTGGAGGTCAGATGGCTGCTACCTGGATACTCAACCTCTGGGCCAACAACGATCTCCAATCTGCGCAGAGTAACATGCAAGATCAGCTTGAGAGAGGTCAGGAGTATAGAAGACGTAAGGAGGAGGCTGAGGTCGAAATTCAGAAGCTATCAACGCAAGCTTATGAAATGGTAAAATGCCCTTGTGCCCATCTCGGTTACACCGTACTGACTCACCTATACAGAAACAATGCATTGAAGTCTTGCAGCCTGTTCAATTGCTGCTTCATGGGATTATAGATTGTCTCCGTAATGCTGCCATTCATCACAACGAGATGCTCACAAAGATGCAATCGTTTCTCGAGAGTTGTTCTGAGTCCAAGGATATAGCCACGGGAATTCCAGATGGGCTATCCTTTGGAGATACTCTGGTAAATCACCCCCTATACTATTTGACTGCATACAGTACTGATGTTTATAGGATTTCCTAAACGAAATCCAACTCATGCGCCAAGGTGCTCTCGAGATCGGACATTGGTCACTAATCTACTCCAAGGTGATCCAACAGACAATGATGAAAGGCTTCCAGCAGAACGAAACAAACTTCTCACATGAACACATACTTTTCACCATCCAACAATCTCGTCAACAGGCGATAGAATCTGGAAGTGCGAAGCTTATTGCAGGCCAGGTACCACTCGCTCACTTTCTAAGCCCCTCAGGTTGACTAACGTCTTGTCTAGTTGAAGCAACAGCACGAGGCTGAGGTAGAAGCCATCAAGAAGGACCACGATGAGGTCGTTGGAAAGCTGAGGAGGAAGAATGAAAAAGAGCTCAAGAAAGTGGCGAGAAGTGGAAAGATGAGAAAGCTACTCCCATTTTCCAAGGCGTCATAGTCTTTTTTTCAGCTTGGCCTCTGAGTTTCGTTGCAGGTAGAGCATCCAGTTTTCAGGCAGTCAACCGCAACCAGATGTAAGAGAAAGCCTCAGATATGATGTATAATCTTAGTTATCTCAATTAACCTCAAATAAGAGCTACTGATCATAAACTATGTTTTGGTTTGCATAAATGCACCTCCGCCGCCACTGCCCACCAAACCGGTCGCCCCTTTTATATATCTGCTATCTTTATCGTCCACACCGACCACGGCTTCGATATCAGCATATGCGTCAGTATTCATAGATAGAACTGACATTCATCTCCAGTCCCAAGACCGTAGAAGGTCTCGTCCAAAAGACAGTCGCAAGTCGGTTACCACGTAGAGTTGAGACTGGAGAGTTCACTCCTTTTTAGTCGCCAGCTCTGAGAGGAAGCGATCGTCGATTTTGTGATTTTTGCGCAAGTCAACGTAACCAACTTCGTCTGCTTCAAATACGGCAAACTCTCCATTCTTGATTGTGCCAGTAACTGCACTGGTGATCAAGGGCAGAAAGTAGGCGCGCTCCATGTAACCACCCAAGTCAAAAGAACCATCGCCGCAATTGTCATCACAATTCTTGTCCAAACTTTCAAGCCATTGAAGTTGGCTATCAAAGGTCTCATCTGTGACGTGAATTTTGATGTTGTAGCCGTTGTCCCGCATTCGGTTCTCAATAACTTCAAGATGCTCCTTAAAGGCAGTTGGAATGTCGAGTGTTATGCAATCACGGCCGCGCCAGGACACCGCCACATGTCTGTCATAAAGGCTATCAACAATGTTGGCTTTTTTGAGCTGATCCTTGTTGCGAGCCTCGGTGAAATTTCCAGATGGAAATGCCTGTGCATCCACATATTTGATTGTTTTGTTGTCAAAGCGGATTGCCATTCGAACCTTGTGGAGTTCATACTGCCCGTATTCATAGAATTTGGCTAGAATATCTCTGACGGGGAAGGGAAAATGCTGGCCATCTGATGGGCTATGGAGGGCGACAGAGGCTTCATCATCAACTGTAGGTTCAACAGGCCCAGCATATAAGGAGCCGGAGCGCCCATACTTTTCGATACTTATACAACCAGTGGGATGAATGAGCCCAAGACGAGAGACATCCTGAGGCTGAACGAAGAGCTTTTGGATGAAAGGTCCAAACGAAGGACAAGAAGACCAGCGCTTGACATCATCCTCCTGGGCAGCAATCAATGCATGTAACATTTGGGGTGTGCCCCCGACCTTGCAAAAGGTGTCAAAATGTATCTCAGTAAGATCGAGGTCAATTTCAGAATTCGACATGGCGATTGTGAATGGAAGGTTTGTTGTAAGATGAAGTAAAGCCTGATGGGGTAGTTGTTAGTTGGTGATCGTATATATTGAGCATATGGCGGATGCTTACCTTGAAAAGTTCAAGAGCAGGGCCGGCAGCCTCTTGTGAAGTGAAGTGAAGTGAAGTGAAAAAGAGGATGAAAGGATGACAAGATCAAAGGAAAGTCAGAGGGAGAAAACAGGGGTATTTATACTTGGGATAAAGGAGGCGACTTGGCACAATATCAGTCTGATTCACTGTCAGTACTTCTTGTCTAATATTAGTTAAAACATGCACATAAAGCTGTCACATAAGGCACAACCGCAGTGTGAAAGCACCTATAGGCGAAATATTGCTGATCACAGAACTTGTCCCTCCCGAGCACTGGCTCTGGCTATCCTCTTCGTCGGATGGAGAAAAGTGAAGAATGAGCAGATGCGTTTAGTATGCCTATCTCTTGGGGGCTAATGTTGTACCTCAATGCTGACCAGACTTTTATTTAAATGATAATCGATATTATATCGAGAGCAGATGTGATTTTGATATACCGAAGAAGACAGGATTTTTACTGTAATAGTCGTTTTCCCACGCGTTCTCTCCACTACCCCTGAGTTTCTGAGATATCAACTACTGTCCTCTCAGTGTCCTTTCGACAAACCTTTACTTCGGCAACTGTTATCCTGGTTCTCGATATATGTAGATGCTGCCCATAGACATGAAAAGAAGGCCGATACAGAATTTATGAGAGTTACAATCTTCTGTCAGACTTAATGCTTTTTGAGTTGTATCACCATGACAGTGAGTAAGGGCTCTAGCCCCCAACTGAAGTCCACAGTACAGACAGGGCAGTTCCTGTATGGTCCTGTAAAAGTCAATGACTGATAACACTTTCTTTGAAAGACTGGCTTCGTGGTCGTCGTCTCTCATCAGGTCCTCTAGTGGTTTTCCCAGCCATGTTTCATCTGCAACAGAATGAGGAACATAGGGCCTGATAACATGTTTTATAGCTCTTCCCCACCCAGGAGACTGACTTATTATATAGTCGGCGGTTCACCCCCTTTTTTGTGAACCAGGCAGAAGGGGCTGCCTAGGTACCTCGAGTCTGGTCACTAAAAAGAAGTGCGCTGTTACATCAGGCCGGTCGAGAATGGTCATCCATGGCACTGAAACCTGGAAGTAGTACATGTCAGATGTCGAATATCGGTTAAGGGTTCATGGATTTACCTTAGAAAAGGACTTTGATTACTCAGAACACGACCATCTGATGTGTAGTAGAGCTATATGGTATATATAGGAACTGGTTCAGACATGCATTCTTATGCTATCTTGAGGAAATCCATATCTTCCAAGCTATGCATGCTCGAGAGACTCCCCAATAATTGAGAGGGGAAGTCTGCTTTATAGACTTAGGCACTGAAGCACTAGTGTAAGGCTCACCTAAGTTTTGGAGACTACTCTTGTATTAGTGTGGTCCAAAGGAGTTCCAAGAGAGGCTCACGCCCTTGAAAAGAACACCGAGGCCCACGTAATTGCTTGAGTCCCTGCTCTGACGATGTAGCGACGTAAAGTGTTCGCTTGTAATATATTATTCCACTTGTGACCTAGAGATCGAGGTATTGGAAAGAAAACTCAGGACCTTAACCCTAAGTGATAAAAATACTTAGGTAATTTCGCCTAAGTTTAGTGGACTCTTTACTAAGTTTATTTCGACACCCTAAATCAAAGATCGAAGTACTAAGTGATCCTTAGCTGCTATAGTGAATAGGGGGTGTGTGGTTCAGAAGAGTTGACTTCAAGATGGAAATTAGCATCTTCTTTATACCCGTCTCCGAGATGTTTGTTTCTTACAGTTTTATGTTTTACATTTGTTTGTTCTTGCTCCTTCATTTGCTAGGCGCTGAGGCGATTTCATGTTGACTTGTTGACCATTCAACCCCAGCTGCCTATCCCTCAAGGACCAAAAGTCCATTACTGGGCAAACTTAAGATAAACAATAATCGGACAAGCAAACGCAAACCTAAGTAGACAGATCCTAAGCGCATGTTTTCGCAATGCTATCTTCATTACTCATTCTCTTTACTCCCCGACACCGATGTCTCATTCATACGCTTTCTATGACGGACCTCATTGTAAGCTATAGGATCACAATCCAGCCTCGGGCCAAGAAGTGTGGGCTTATATTCGAATGATACAAGTCCATAATACTAAGTATACAATTTTCCAGTATCTCTTGAGCCCAAGGATCGGGTAATTTAACCACGAGACCTGTCGTTAGTTCTTGTAGTCTAAGTACTAACAAAAGTCAGATTGCTAAAGTGCAATGGACATGCTTGAGCTTTGTTCTTTTATATTCTGATGGATGACTGATTATACAGTCATATTTGTCTCAAACACAAAACAAGAGTTTACTCTATGTGGAGGCACTTGCAGCCTTCTTCTTCTCCAGAACCTTTTCCAGAGCCTCAACCCGCTTATCAATCTTCTGGAAGGACCAGCCTTGGAAGGCAGGTGGGTAGAACAAAGGACGAAGGTCAAATCTGTGGTCGTCGGGCGAGTAATTTTCCCTGGGTAAAAGTCAACATCTTCAACACAACACAAGATTCCAGAGGCCTGCTTACACATGAACAGCTGGGGTTGCCACAGCTTGTTTGTGACTACATTTTGTTAGTAAAAAGCCATTTCTACATAGGAGTGTTACTCACCGGTTGATATAATGGAAGTGGTAGAAACGCTTCACCTTGGTGGCGATTTCTCGTGGAGTCAGTTTGCCCTCTCCACCCCATTCTTCGACAAGTCGTAGGAACATGCCGTAGGGCCCTAACTTGCTCTCTTTACGTAGTCGCTGCAACAAGGCGTCAGTTTCATCGCAATATTGGCTTTCATCCGTAGCTGGTTCACTTACTCCAAAACGAGCTAGTTCGTCATAGGTCATGCCCATATCAACTGCGGACATTAATGAGTGAACTTTCGATAGGAGATGATCACTTACCCTCGTCTGACTGAACATAATTTTCAGTGATAGGCTCTAGCTCAGCCGTGGCTATGTTGGTGTTAGTCGTCTCATGGCCCAACCAGGGTGATAGATATCGTACGTGTAGCATGAATGAACTCTTCCAAAATCGGCATGTCGAAGTTCTTGGCCGCCCATGAAATAAAACTCTTGAGATCCCTTTTGCTAATAGCACCTATAGGGTTGAGATCGGCGGAAGAACAACTGCGTCGTCTATTAGCATGATTCGCATCAGTGGTACGCGGGAAAAGCACTTACTCGTACTTGGTGAGGTCTGGAAGATATCGTCAGTAAAACATCGTGGTACGTTTTTCAAGGCACACTCACATCCTCGGAGACATTCGTCAACGTTGCTGGATCCTAGAACAAGCAGGCTGCCTCCTCCTGGTCGCTGACGAACTGTTGGTAGCATCTGAGCGTAGTAATAGGCGATGACCATGCGACTGCGTGCCTGGATATTCTGAAGGGCCACTGCAAGAGTTAGTATATCACGTAAAAGGGGTTTAGCATACATTGTGTGGAATAAAAGAACGTACAGTTTTCAGTCGCTGATCCACCATGAACCTTGAATTTAGGCTCGAATCCCGTGCCTTGAGTGAGCAAGTTCTTGGTAGCGTGGAAGGTATCATCAATGTCCATGTCAGTGTGGTAACTACCGATACGCTCGGCAAGGTCCTTGGCACGCTGTCGAGTCTCCTTGCTGCTCTGCTTCTCCATACCCATGTACACCGTGTGGAAGATCTGGTTGCAGAACTCCTCAGGGGTTTCGGGAAGCTTATCCGAGAATACAGCAATTCTCTTGACGTCTTCAATGACCTCCTCATTACCAGCCTTGATGGCCTCGACGACGAGTCTACACATGCTGAATACAATGGTAGCGGTTGCACAGGAGTCTATACCTCCTGAGAGGGGGACCAAATAACCAGATGCTCTGCTTCTTCGAACTGCTCAATAGTTAGTATTTGCAGTTCTTTCGAGGCCAAGCTCTGACAGCCGGGGCGACAAGGGCAAACGTACGGTAATCCCAAAGCCAGCAAGCTGGGCCAAGAGCCTATATGTTGTCAAGTCAGTCGAATCACTTCACCGGAATTCTGTCGGACGGATGAACGTACAATTTCTTCCTCAGGAACATGATAACGGGCTGGTTGAGGAGCTGTAGGGGCACGAAGGAGGTCCAGGTCCTCATGGCCCAGGCTGAAATCAACCTCGATTCTCTCATACACAGGTGCTTGCACAGCCTGAAAGTTGCGGGATGGGGCAAATCTATAAGCGCGGACTTCCTCGAGATCAACGGTCGCAGTAACAACTTCGACATCGTCCAAGCTGAACTGGGAGCCTTGAGCCACGATCGAGCCATTGACCATGATGAGAGATGCACCATCGTAGAGAAGCCTGTCTCCATCAGAGCCTAGAGAATCGTCAGATCAAGCAAGATTGAGGCGATTGCTGGAGAAAAATACCAGACTGATTTGCATAAAGGTATACACCACCACTCTTGCGAGTCGCTTCAGAGATTAGAGCAATACGCTCATCAAGCTTTCTTAGTGTGTGATGAGAGCCGGAGGAGTTGGTGAAGATTTCCACGCCGTTCAGAGCCCTGTTGAAAGTCAGTCGTAAGCAAGAGGTTTAATAGCACAGTATTTTTCCACCAGTATCATTTGAGTCATTGGGTGATCAAAACATACATGTTAATGTGAGGTGCCTGGGGGGTAAAGAGCTCCTCGCATGTCTCGGCGGCGACAGTTGTATCATTGAGGGACAGAACAACATCACCAATGGGAACTTGTCGAACGCCCTGGTGCTTCTGAAGAGCAGGAGGAAGATTGAACTTCTCAACATATCTCGGCCTGTTCCAAGGGGTGAAGAATCGGTTCTCCCTGAAGTTTCTATACAACCATGTCAGCCAGACAATCCAGCCTAGGTATGGACAGTAAAGCATACCCATCGTTGGCAAGATAGATTTTGGGACGGAGGCAGAGCAGTTTACCATCCAAGATAATAGCACGGCAGTTGTATCGACAGCCTCTGTGCATGAGAGGAAGACCAACGTCGATGAGAATACCATGGAGTTCGGTGTCAGTCAAGATTGCGAGGAGTGACTCCAAGGAATGCTCGTAAACGTCAGCCTCAAGGAAATGGTCAAGACTATTCAATTTATTAGTAACGCCTTGCTATCAAGTCTACAACTGGGCCAGAATCTGACGTACCAACCATAGCCTGTAATCTCGAGCTCAGGGCCCGTTCTAAGCGTAGCTCCAGCTTCCTTGGCGAGAATGATACTCTTTCGAATTCTCTTCAAGTTGCCTTCCCAATCCAACACCCACTGATTGAGAGAACATGTCGCCAAAGTGATCAGGTCCGCCATCTTGAACTGACGATGTCCAAGGAATTGCTTTCGAGGGAAGTGAAGGTTGATGACTAGTATGAAGAGATCGAGGTGGGCCTTCAGTTTATGTATTCGCGCGGGGTAGAAGCTTGCGATAGCGGCATAACTTACTTTGTTTTACGTGCAACAAGCTTCCGTCAGTCTTTTTCACCGAGTCAGTTTTTATCAAATATATTTTGTGCAGCGAGAGATATCTATGGTCTTTCTTGAAGTCTCTTCAGTCCAAATACTCTATTGCTTAGATAGGCCTTACGATCCAAATAGCTCATCATGACTCCCATTGCCCCACCAGATCTAGACTCATGAACTCAAGATACCGGTTCATCTCCGATCGTCCGAATCATAATGACTTGAAGATTGTAACAAGACATTTAGATACGCAGACAAGTTTGGCCCTGCCTGCAGCCTTTTGATGAGTATATGAGTTATCAAATTGACTTCTTCAATAATTGAAGTGAGTACTCTGTATCAGACATTGTTGTTATCATGAAATCCCGTTTCTATTCTACGTCCCTTGGCCGTTTTATCATCTAAATAATGTTACACGTGAGATTATATGGTACATAATTACACTTGACTCTCCGTCACTCTCACCTACTATATCCCCCCTTGGCAAGCGCATCCTCAAACATGGACTTGCAAGGGACCTTGCTACCCAATTTGGCACACAGGAGGAACGCACCGCTGAGCTTTCGGTGCAGACTGTATGTCTCTTCTGGTGGAGGTGCCAGTCGCTCATGGAGCATGACAGGGATGAGAGCCTTGACACGCTCTGTGATGGTCTGGTCTTTGAAGTCGTAAATATCGGGTGCGTTGGCAAGGAAAGGCTCCGCAAGTGTAAGAACAGACTTTGTGTGTGCTTCAACCATGGTGCGACTCTCATGACCTGTCAGGTAACCCAAGCTCTCTGACAACTCCTTGACAGCGGCCTTATCGGATCGAGAGGCCGCAGCGAGAAGCTGCACATATTGTGTGACAAACTCATCAGGATATTCACGAGATGCGCCAAAGTCGAGCAGCTCGAGCTTGTTGACATCCGCGTTGTAGAGAAAGTTTGTCCAGTTTGGATCTGTCTGCATAAAACGAAACTCTGTGATCTCACGGAGACAGAGTCGAAGAATCTGGGTGCCTATCCAGTCGCGTTGCTCCTGGGTGAAAGAGGTGATGCGAGTCACGCCAATACCATCCATGAAGTCCATGGTTAGTACTTGCTTACCCGATGCCTCGGGATAAACATTTGGCACCATAAAAACATCCTTCTCGCTTGAGCCGAGAAGCTCCCTGTAGCGTTGAGCGCACTGAAGCTCTCGCTCATAGTCACATTCCCAACCGAGCTCCAATCGTGCATTGTCGATGGTTTTGTTGAGGTACAAACCCTTAGGGAGTAGCTTGGTAGCTGTGAGGAGAATGCTCAGGTTGTCGAGGTCCGAGTTGATCGAGTCAGCAACACCAGGGAATTGGATCTTGACAGCGACTCGCTTGCCGTTCTTCAATGTGGCCCTGTGAACCTGTCCGATAGAAGCAGCAGCGATAGGCTTCTCCTCGAAATCGCTGAAGAGCTCTCTCCACTCAGGACCGAGGTTTGCTACCAATACACGATCACGCTGCCAGGCAGGCATGTAATCAGCGCGATCCTGGACACGCTGGAGCACCTGTTGAATGGGCGCAGGGAGCATCTTGGTGTCCTGGAAACTCATCATCTGGCCAAGCTTCAAAGCAGCACCACGCATGCGCGAGAGCTTTGCAACCAGACGCTCCATGTTCTTCTCGCTCAGAAGAACAGATCCCTCGCCACCACCGCCAAAGGCTCGACTGAAGCCTTCGGTCATGGCGCCTCCCAACATACCTGCTGCAAGACCACTATAGTTCCAGATTCGGCTGATACGAGACGAGGGGACCTTGGATTCTCGTAAAGCATAGGGTGTCTCTGATGGCGTTGCTGTTTCCTCAGAAATCTCTCTGGCGGCTTGAATGACATCCTTGTCGATCTTTTTGTCGGCTGTAGGGGCTAACGGAGTGGCCTTTTCTGGCTCAGGTACGGAGCCTTTTCCCACCGGTTTCTGCTCAATGGGCTTCTCCACCAACTGTTCCTTCTGCGCGAACTTCTCAACCAAGGGCTCTTTCTCGGCTGGCTCTACAGGCTCTACAGGCTCCACTGACTTGGACACTGGCTCTTGAGGTTTTACGGTCTCCTCTTCATAGCTCTCTTCGAGGGGTGGTGGGCGCGGAGGCCAGTCTCGCATGGGATGTGGCTTCACAGGACCCCCAACTCCGGGGCGTGCAGGAGGTGCTCCAGGCCGACCTTGCTTTCGTAGAGAGTCGAGGACTTTGGAACCTCTCGCGGTATGGAAGATATTGACATCGATTCCAGGCGGTAGATCAAGGTCATCCTCTTTCGCCGGTTCCGATGTAGCCTGTTGCTGTGGGCTCGGCCTGAAACTGGGTATCGGACTACTGAAGGGTGCTCTTTCGGTTCTCGTCACTTCAGGCGGAGCATTTTGCTTCGGAGTCTCGACTATAGGTTTCGTCTCTCGTGCTGCCGGTGCAGCTTGCTCGTATACGACCCCATCGCTTGCCGCCGTAGCACTCTGTGCTTTCTCCCCGGTCGGTGAGCTCCTTTGAGCATTTCGCTTCCTCAATGCCGCGGCAACGCTCGAAGTTCGACTGTAGGTATCGATCTGACGACCTCGGAGCGCGACATGCTTAGCGGCGACGCCTCGAGAGGCATTGAGCACTGCCGCAAGGTCGATGGCGAAGTCAACGAACCTCATCGGGCTTAGGCGGCCTATTTGGGCCAGAAGCACATTGAATGGAGGTGATTGATATTGTCTGGCTTGCTGGCGTTGGCTGCCAGCTCGGTTTGGTTGGTAGTTCCAAGGTCCAACGAAAAAAAGTCCATGATCTAATCGATGGGTCATGCAACTAAGCGGGTTCCTTGTATGGCATCATGGGAGTTGTAAGCCAGGCACATTTTTCGACCATAGTAAGAAAATGATTATTTGAATTTCAATTCTATTTGCTTTATCCTGTGAATAATCCAGAATGTTTGCGCTTCTCTTTTTGAGCTGCGGCAGGTATCGTGAAAAGTACGTAGCGCCAACACAACACCATGCTATTAAAAATTTCGACGACGATAGTGACTGACAACCCGATGGAACACTGGAGCAATCTTCAGTCCATGAATGCACGTCGGGAGACATGGAAGACGTGGGAAGCAAGAGAAGCCCTGAATCTTGTCACCACGGTATCTCATTTCAACCGTTATTTCTTTCCAGATATTGAGCCAGGTCTCTTCACTGATCTCAAAAGTGATCCTCTGGGAGTCATGGGCTTGGAATTCCCAAATGAGCTCCCACTTGATCCACGTCCAGGGGTGCCGACCTTACTCCAAAGCCTTTGTGCTGCAGGTGTAAGTCCGCCATTGACCCGAGGACTGCTAGGAAACTTTGGAACCGGGGTCTTGTCAACTCTCCCTGTAAGTCCATTCCTTGAAGATCCCTTCTTCGACTGAGATATCCTCTCCACCATGCGTTCGTGTAGACTTTCTCTGTCGCGTTGCTCTTGCAAGCGGAAAGGGTTTGGAGCTGCATCTCCAGGGCCTAAGTTGATAATAGGAGCAGGAAGGATTGGCTCATCTTCATCATCCTCGTCGTCCACAAAAGCATACCCATTAACTCTTGGTGTCTCGCCTCCGCTAACGATACTAGAATCTCGATCATCTTTCCGAGGCTTGCCGGCAATGGCGTCTCGTACCGCAGACATGGTTGGAGATGGCGGTCTTGGTGTAATGCGCGGTTGTGGCATTCTCGTGTTCTCGTAGACTATTGACTTTGGAGCCATCCTTGATGATTCTTCGGCCTTCTGAGAAACGGTGAGGACACCATCGTCTAACCCGTCAGGTCTAAACATCAAACTGTTTCGAGGGTTGGCATTCCAGGAATCAGGGCGAGCTGGTCGGTCGTCTTTGTCCTTGATCGCCAGCAAATCCTTCTTGAATCCGTCATCTATGAGGCTTCGGGTTTGGCTCAGTCGATCTTCAACCTCTTTCTGTTTGATCATTTGCTTTGACGGCAGTTTGTTACCGCGCCAAAGCCAGGCATATTTGTCCGCCTTTTTCTGATTCTGTTTGTCGACAAGCTTGTAAAAGCTTTCATTGTCCTCACTTGTGTAAGTATCTTGAAATTTTGTTAGGCTCATGTTGGCTCCTAGCCGTGGTTGAGTATCCGGAACATTGGAGGTAACTGAAGCTGGCGTATCACCGCCATATGTTGAAGGTGTCCTGTCACCAATAGTGAAAGAATTCGGTTGTGATGAGAGGGGTGCATTTCGGCGTCCAGGTGTCATAACATGCTGAAGTCTTCGGCCCGCACTTGAGATCCAGGCAGCATCCTTTGACTCCAGTGCATCTAGATACTCTTGCTGTATCTCAGTTTGAAGGAGTCCTGGGAAGAAGTCCCGGGCGATGATTTGTGATAGTGCTTCTGTGTAGGTGTCTTCGTCAAGTACCTTCTTGGGTCGTTTTATCTTTTTGGCTTGAGGAGGCGGGGGCATCAAGTCTGTGTCTGTCCGCTTGCGTACCAGCGCATTTGAGGTGACTGACCCTGATGAGTCCATGATGGGCCAACCCTGGGCGCAAGGCGCGCACCAGCCGCGAGAAGTTCACTATCAGTGATGGATCGTGTTTTCTAGTTGCGATATGACGCTAGGTACGGTTCAGATATTCAGAGTCGAGTCTTTTGGATATGAGTTTGGTTTGTGTCTGTTGGTTGTGATAACTTTGTCTGAGGTTCCAACAACGAAGCAGTGAGGTGGGGCCGAGATCTTGATATGCAACTAACCGATCTCCGATTCAGCCAAGACAGTCCAGGTACTCAAGGTAAGGTAACTTTGAACAACCTGAAGCCTCAGGTTAACTTCTTGAGTACCTTAGTAAGTCAGCGGCATTACTCTGTGCAGGCTTTATGAGTACCACAATAGCTTGGTGATTGTGGTAGGAAAAGTTGGGCTTGGACTGCAGAAACGTAGCACAATAATAAGACGATCTATTCCCTTTCGCATCCGAGGCTAGGCTCCAATGCAGCAAATACACACAAGACACACACATCGGTGTTGGTGGCGATTGATAAAGATTCCCCAACTTTAGGCGCGTGGCCACGCTAGGCATTGCTGATTTGCACCCAGCTGCGATCGCTTACAGGGGCGTTCTAACCTATCACAAAGGTTGAAAGCCCTGAAGCCTTGCCCGTTAAGCTCGCCCCGCCAGGCGTTCTAGGTTCGTCTTCATGACGCCGCCAGCGGGGAGAAACTCCACCGAAAAGCCGCCCTCCATCAACGTCCAAAACTTCTTTCCCCTTCCTCACATTGTGGAACCAAGCCGCTTTGGCAGATTGTCTCGCTTCTTTAGCATTCCACGAGCTTATTTCTGAATCCTTCCTTTCACAATCCACTTCTTCTCTTTTTGCGACTGTCTTGAGCGGTTGTAGCTGCGCTCGGCGCAAACCAACAACAGAACCCCTCCCCCTCCTCCCTCTTTGATCTCCTTCTGTGCAGCCAACTTCTTCGCCGAACAAACGCTCACTTCGCAAAATGGCTGTCGAACTCAAGAACAAGGGCAATAAGGCCTTCCAAGCGGGTGACTATCCCAGTGCTGTAGACTTTTACAGCCAGGCCATTAAGTTGAACGACAAGGAGCCTACATTCTTCACCAACCGAGCCCAAGTGCGTCAATATATCACACGACCTTCCCCCAAGAACCTTTCCTGACTTGGTACTCTAGGCATACATCAAGACCGAGGCCTATGGTTACGCCATTGCCGACGCTACAAAGGCCATCGAGCTCAACCCCAAGCTTGTCAAGGTTCGCCACAAGACTACCAACGACCCAGGAGGAAGAGGCTTTGAAATGTTGACCGTGCTAGGCGTACTACCGACGAGGACTGGCCAAGACTGCGATCCTCCGACCTAAGGAAGCCATTGACGACTTCAAGACATGTGTGTCCCTCGATCCCAGCAACAAAGATGCCAGACTCAAGCTGGAGGAGTGCAAAAAGATCGTCCGTCAGCTAGCCTTCTTTGCGGCAATCGAGGTCGGCGATGAGCCTTCAGCGGCCGAGGGTCTTGATCTGGACTCCATGGTGGTCGAGCCAGGATACGATGGTGTGCGATTAGGCGACGAGATGACACAAGACTTCATCGACGATATGATTGAACGTTTCAAGACGGGCAAGAAGATCCACCGAAAATACGTCTACCAAATCATCATCGCGGTCAAGAAACTTGTATACGACGAGCCCACCATGGTCGAGGTCGAGATCCCCAGTGACGTGAAGCTCACTGTCTGTGGTGACACTCACGGTAAGAACACTTGTCGGTCAGAGGTTTACCAAGCTAATTCGCCACTTCAGGTCAATACTTTGATCTTATGGAGTTGTTCCGCCGCAACGGAACCCCCAACGAGAAGCACTGGTATCTTTTCAACGGTGATTTCGTGGACCGAGGTTCTTGGTCGACTGAGATCGCTCTGCTCCTTTATGCTTACAAGTGGCTGCGACCTAACCAGTTCTTCTTGAACCGCGGTAACCACGAAACGGATGACATGAACCGTGTGTACGGTTTCGAGGGCGAGTGCAAAGCCAAGTATAACGAGCGGTAAGTTTTGCGAGCCATGTACATATCCATGTGACGGTACTGACTGAGTATGGAGGGTCTTCAAGCTGTTTTCTGAGAGCTTCTCTGCCCTTGCCCTGGCCACTCTCATTGGCAAGAAGTACCTTGTCCTTCACGGAGGTCTTTTCTCTGATGACAGCGTCACTCTTGACGATATTCGAAAGCTCAACCGACACAACCAGCGACAACCGGGTCAGGCTGGTTTGATGATGGAGATGCTCTGGACCGACCCTCAGGAGGAGAACGGCCGAGGACCTAGCAAGCGTGGTGTCGGTATGCAGTTCGGTCCCGACATCACCAAGAAGTTCTGTGAGAAGAACGGTCTTGAGGCTGTTATTCGAAGTCACGAGGTTCGCATGGACGGTTATGAGGTGCAGCATGATGGCCGCTGTATTACCGGTAAGTTATTCTGGGTATCTTTGTTGAACTTTGCTGACCTTCCCTTAGTCTTCTCTGCCCCTCGATACTGTGACTCAACAGAAAACAGGGGTGCCTACATCAATATTGGCCCCGACTACAAACTCCAGTACGAGCAATTTGATGCTGTGCCTCATCCCGACATCAAGCCAATGGTGAGTTGCTCTCGATGCCCAATCTCGTAACCCCCAATACTGATCAACTGCCAGGCATATGCGCAAAGCTCTCTCATGTCTTCCCTGATGTAGAAAAAACGGAGAGCCTTTAGAAAGCGAAACAGGCGGCGATTTCACAATGTATTCAGGTCCCGGGCGTCTGGAAACGGTGCATTTGCAGGGTAGGCCGATGGGCGATGTACATGCATACATTTATACCCCCATCTTCGGATAGATGAGATGATAAAATAAGGTTCCAGTTGAATGATGATAAAAATGACAAAATGCCACTCTTCAAGCCTTCCATAGTCGATCTTGTCCGTCCGCTCCAACCATGGCGCCTAGCCAGTCTGAGCATTGCCGTAGTTGTAGGCTTACTTGCTCGCCATCATCCGTTGTGCCCTGCCATGCTGTGATTGCCGTTGCAAAAGAGCCAAGGTCTGGTCTTGGAATACGGACCCAGGCATGGTCGTTGTCGATTTTCAGAATATCCATAGAAATTGCGGTTCCTACCATTCCCAGACATCGACGGAGGGCAGTTGTACAGTAGCTTTTCAGCGAAAGATTGTCAAGTGTGACAGATGATGAGCCGCTGAGACTGACAAGCTGCAGGTGTACATATGAGAATGGTGGCTCCTTGATTGTGCATGTGAGAAGATTATGAGACTTTTCGAGGTCTTTCTGTTGAAATATTGATTTTTGACTGCCTTGGCTTGAATTTTGCGTCATTTTGAATACCTAGAAGTAATGAGATGGTTTGTTGATGGTCAAGTTGATCTATCTTCAATGAAAGATTGAAGTTTGAGTGGATATTGCAGTTGTTGCGTATACCGCTTAAATGCATAATGGCTCTTCATCCGCCGCCTTTGTCGCGATCTTGTTTAACATTTCAACAACCACTCTTCACGCCCCAGACCGATCGCCGAAACAAAACACTATCGACGGTATCTCCCACGAAACACGGACCATGTCGTCTTCTAACTACGTCTCTACCGGCCAAGCGCGCTACCTACGAGCATGCATGGTCTGCTCTGTTGTCATGACCTACGCAGTACGTCCTCTCCGTCGCGAAGACCAGCACGAGCCCGAGACTAACATATTGCGATCCTAGCGCTTCCGCGACGAAGGCTGCCCGAACTGCGAAGAGTTTCTGCATCTCCAGCACTCTCAAGACCAGATTGAGAGCTGCACCTCCCAAGTCTTCGAAGGAGTTATCACCCTCGCGAACCCGGCCAAATCATGGATCGCAAAGTACCAGCGCCTTGACAACTATGTCCCTGGCATGTACGCCATCAAAGTGTCAGGTCAACTCCCCGACGAAATTCGATCGACATTGGAAGACGAGTATAGAATACAGTACATTCCGTAAGTCGAACTTGGACACGGATAGCATGGACTGAACTGACCGGGTTTATAGACGTGACGGCACAGAGGCGGAGAACGATGCTTAGGGTGCCAAGTTTTGACTGGCTTGGAATAATTTCTTCTACTGGTTCTGGCGAAACTGGCGTTGGAGGACTGGCATAGCAGTAAATATGATGAAAATCGCGTATGATTATTTAAAAGCGGCCGTTGTGGTATCGATGGTAGATTAAAGCAGAAACGCCCCATCCAATTCTTGTGCTCAACATAATTTCACCCATGCCATTTGCTATAATTCCTGTAACCCGGTCCAAGCTGTAAGACAATCCCTAATATCCTCAGTTGTTTCTCTGCTTCTTACCAGAGCCCATACCAAAGCTAAACCCAGCAGACTCTCTTGATCGTTTCTTCTCCATCTCCTCCTTCATTATACGCTCAGCCTCACTCATTTTCTTTGGTTGTTCAATCTTGGCTGTTTTCTTCGATCCTGAAGCGAGGGCGTTCTTCTTGGCCTGGGCGAAAACGTTCTTGGTCTGAGGCTTTCCGCCAAGCTTCATTGAAAGACCTCCAAATCCACCGGGCTTTGCTGGCGCTACTTCCGGCTCTTTCCCTTTGTCCGTAGTTGTGTCTGCTGTCTTCGAAGATTCTGCTTCAGGGGCTGTTGTGTCAGGCGCGGGGTTTTCTGATGACTTCGTTTCAGAAGCAGCTGGCTTCGCTCCAAATGAGAGCTTGATCTTCTCGCCTTCTTGTCGCTTTAGCTCTCGAGCTTCATTGTCCTCCTCTTTCTCCTCTTCCCGAATGCCAGCGGTGGCTTGTGCTCGCTTGATCTGCTCCCGAATCATCCGCTGTTCTATCTCCTCGTTGCCTTGATCCTGGGCCTCTTTGCGTCTTAATGCGTCCTGTCGTCTTAGGGCTTCTGGAGACCGATCTATCCATGCTATGTGAACACCCTTATCGTTTTCTTCGACGCGGCAAATTCCCTCGCGGCCAAGATGTTTTGCAAATTCCGTTAAACTGGCAAAAGAGGTGGCGTTCATATGTATGTGTTCTTTGTTTCGGATGTACTCCTGATAAAAATGGTTGATATGGACCTGCTTTTCACCGTGACCGGTCCTGAGAAGCTGGAGAAAGTCTGACTGAAACTGCTGCGTGTACGATTTTATGTATTTCTTGGGGTCTTCGCCGACAAGCAACATTTGTCGAACGTGAGATTCGGACATCTACCATGATAGTTAGTAATTTTCTCTCTACATGACTCAGGGGGCCACAAACTGTGTGCTGACGGAAGCCATTCGCGTCTCTGCATTGTTTTTCTGTGAAATGATTAGTATTTGTTATGAGATTCAGAGGTGAGATTCAGAGGAGTTGAAACCACAATGATGAGACAGCGCAGCGTTTACTTACCGCAAACTTGACAGTACCATCTCAAACGCTGAAGGCCCTTGGCCTTCATGCGGTTTGCGACGTATTTTGTTGAACCGACCTCGGCCTTTGGCATGTTGGCGATGATGTTTGACGAAGGAAGATTCTCATGTAAAGAGCTGGTGGATGGAGAGGATGTTAAGAGTGTGGAGCCGCCTAGAAATAGTGGGGCCTTCCGTGCAGACCTCCAGGTAGGGAGCAAGAAAATATCAGACCTTAATAAAAGGTGCCAAAATATGTTAAGTAAAAGGTATCCTACTATAACCTTATATCAATATTATGTGAGACATATACTATGTTACTTAAGTCTTTTTATTATTTAGGATCGAGGTCCTAATCAGTTTTCGATCCTCCTCTAGCCGGATTATTAAAGCAAGCTTGTTTGCACAGCGCACTATGCTTACCACCTTGAGTAATGTATCCGTAAAACCATCCATGATATCAATATCTTCGCTCGCTGAGAGATATTTCTGGTACACTAGGAGATGCAAGAAACTGAAGACCTCAGTCCTGAGTGACAAAATGAATCACAACAGCTTACGATGACTTCGAATGACTTCCTTAGGTACCTTTGGGAACCGCTGGATCGCGACAAGAGCTGATTGGCTGGCTGTGAATTATTCAGCCGAAGCCCCGCTATTATCAGCTTGTATGCTTTGCGACTGCTCAACTCCAAAACTTCAATCTTCACGATCGATCATTCACACAGCACGAATCTGACCCTGCCACTAGCATCTGCTTTAATCTACAAGCGCGCGTCCGCGTATAACTAAGCCTTGCTTGAAATACCTACTCTTCGAATTCGCCTACGATGTCGGAACGCAAAGTACTACAGAAATACTATCCTCCCGACTTTGATCCGAGCGCTCTTCAACGTCGTCGTGGTCCCAAGAACGCTGGACCTCGCATTCAGCAGGTTCGAATCATGTGTCCAGTATGTATTGACCCATCGAACTCCTGTAAGATTGTAACTTAAAGCTAACATCCATCTCTAGTTTACTATGCGATGCACGCGATGCGGCGCTTTCTCGAATCGCGGTTTGAAGAAGAACGCTCGCAAGGAGACTCCGCCGGACGAAAAGTACCTAGGAATACAGATCGTTAAGCTTAGTTTTCGATGCTCCTCCTGCAGCTCAGAAATCATCATCAAGACCGACCCAAAGAACCAAGACTACGTTGTAGTTAGTGGAGCGGTGAGGAACAATGAGCCGTGGAGGAATCGCGCGGCTGAGGAAGAAAGTATGGAACAGCGTCTGGACAGGCTGGAAAGAGAAGAAGCAGAAGCCGCAGGCGAGGAAGAGTTGGACAAGATGGAAGAGCTGGAAGCTAAGAACCAGGATGCCCAACGAGAGATGGCCGCCGCCGATGCTTTGGACGAAATCCGCCACAGAAACGCTCGCATCAACCGATCCGAGAAAGAAGGTGTGGATTTCGTAGATACTATCATACGAACAGAGGACGAAGAGAGAAAACAACAGGAAAAGGAGGACGAAGAAGCTGCCAAGGCGGCATTCGCTGCGGCACGAGCTCAGGTGGAGAGTTCTGCGAAGGTTGCTGAGCCAGAAGATACCCCTGTCGAGCCGGAAGCCCCAGTGCCAACCTTCAAGAGGGCGGTTAAAAAGAAGAAGGATCATGCAGCTGTTCTAGGACTGAAAAAGAAATCGTCATAAGAGAATGGGAATGGTCAAGACTAGATGATTATTGTTTGTATAATGATTGTATATTTTGGCGCAAGCATAGGGTCACATTATATCCAGTTCACTATTAATGGAAGAATTCTGATCAGATAATTCGTTCATAATCATTTCGCTAATCGCAGCAAATAGCTATAGCTATGTCCGTCTCCTCCGCTTAATAATGTTTGTGTGTCCCTGTTCCCGCTATGTTACAGTGCTACTCTCGCAGCTCATAAACCCTCGACCATAAACGCCTTGCATATCGTGTTTGCTTGTAAAGAAAATAACTTTGGAAATAGGCCATGTCGTCATATGAAAATGAACTTTTTTAGGCACCAGTACGCCGTAGATAATATGTCTGTTTCATGAGAGAAGGGTGATGAAGATGAGGCCTGGCTTAGAAGGGGCTGGGGGCAGCTTCGCCACCATTGACGTCGTGATTGATGTCACGCCTCGATAGCCAGGCAGAACGACAAAAAAAGTGAGAAATAGAACTCATGATGAAAGTGGAGTTCTAGAATTGTCGTGTTCTCGTCATGATTTATGAGTAGTTGGGGCTTGTGTGGCCGTTTGTCATGCCAGACGAACGGGCGCGCTGAGCAGTAGCGTTGGTTGGGGGTGGGCTAGCACCGGAAGCCTCCATCTGACGCTTTGTGTGGTCGTGCATGAAGCGGGAGTAGCTTGAGAGGTTTGTAGGAGGAGGGGGAGACATGGACATGGAGACGGATCCGTAGTCTGATCGAGCGGGCATGATGAAGATGTTTTGTGGTGTTTGTATAAGTGGTTTGTTTGAGATGAGGTTGAGTTATGAATTATCGACTGAAGCAAGTGAGTCGAATTGAGAAATTGAATAGGCTAGTGGTAAACGCCGGCTTGAAAGGGGAGAGAGTTTATAAATAAGGCTGGAGAGTAGCTGAAGTTGTTTGTGATTGTTGTTGTTGTGTTGATTGATGATGAGAAGCAAAATTGAGAGGGGGATGTCAGGGTCTTATTATACCACAAACTCTACAGTCTGAGAATGCACATCAGCAGTGCCGAGAGGGAGAGGAGCGGAGCGGGCTGGGTACCTGCAAGCCCAAGCCCAAGCCCAAGCCCAAAAGTCCAAGCCCACCAGACCAGACCTGAAGCCTCCACCCCCAGGTCCCTTGAAAATGCAGTCACAGTGGATTCGTCTTGTGTAATGGGGTGTGGCATCCGATGTTAGCGCGTGTAAGTGGGTGTGTAGTGGTGTGAGTGGCACCGTAGCCCATCATCATCATGGATGGACCCTTCTTTTTTCCTCTCTGTGTCTGTCTCTCTCTCTCTCTCTCACACACACACACACTTCACAGTCCGGATGTCACACCCGTCCCTAGGAAAGCCAAAAGACTTGAGACCTCTGGTGAGGGTGCGAAAATAACAGAGGTCAGCTTATACAAAAGCAGTAAATATTGGTGAATTATCATCAGCTATCACAAATTTGCCCGAGTATTCTAGCATCTGGGCCAAGGTCTCGAGTACTCATTTACATCTCCCAACCGTGATACCATCAACAGGAACAATTCAAACTCAATAACCTCTCCTCTCCTCTCCTCTTCTTCTCCTCTCAAAGCGGGAAATGTCCCTAGAGCACAACAGAAAAGAGGGGCTCAACAGTCCGCTCAGGCCAATGTAATGCCATCATGAGCGATTGATCGTCAGAGATAGACGTCGTCTAGCGCATGTCAATGGCGTAGCTTGACGACTCCCTACTGGAGGCTCGCTGTAAGCTTCGGAGAGATCGTCGGTTTATCCCTGCACCCTGACGAAGTCTTCTGTGATTCGCTAAAGTCCATAGCTCAGGGTCCTGTCCCCCTCGCCACTTTTTTCCATTCAGAGCTTCCGAGAGGTGAGGCTACGTGCAGGAATGAGATAATTTACAGTACGACCGTTACTGTATTCCACTCCGCTCTTTGTTGATCAGCAAATCCCTGCATCATTGCAAAGAGCTTAACTCACATCAATCGCGAGTGGCATGGGGCACAGCGCAGATACAGAAAGACCCTGCTGATCCGGTCCCGGAACTGAAGTCATCTCGTGCATCATTGCTCGACTATGGTGGTGGGTGATTGGAAGTCATGTCTCGAAGCTCAAGCCAAAAGACGGGGCAATGATGCATGCGGAGGCATCATGGCCTGAGAAACATGTGTTATTACGACAAATAACACCTCTTACGAAGAAGAGACAATGCGAAATGGAAGCCTATGCCATTGAGGAAACAGACTTTACCGCAAACTGCGCCCGCCTGTTACCCAAATGTCCGCTGAATGATTGTTCAGCTCCGAGACCATGAGACCACGCCAGGGACCACGAGCTTCGTAGCGGGTCACGCGGCTGTTTGAAAGCAGCAACGGTTCGCCCAGGCCCTGGACTCTTTTGCCAAGACAAGGACCCTTAAGAGCCATTCTGCAGGGATCATCACTATAGCTCTCGGGCTGGCATTCTTCCGACTCTGGTGCCGCTCTCTAGTTGACTTAGTCCCGAGGATCAGAGCGGGATTGCTCCAAATTGACAAAAGCCTCAAGCAAAGTGCCTGAGATCTCGAGGTCGACAAGCACTGGCGTATATCGAGAGCCACAAGTTTCAGATTTCATTGGGTCTCATGGCAGAAGATAATCTTTGAGGCTCAAACATTGTAGCATCAACGTGGGGAGAGCTCGATATGCTCTCGGGAGGCGCACATCACTGGATCCATTTCTGAGTGAGGGAATTTAGACGGGAGGGGGAAATCGGGCCCAACACTATGGGAAATCTGCGACAATCCCATGGTCCAAAACCCAATTTCCCTCTTGGCGGCCGATTTCCCCATACCTGGTTGATCACGCACCGAAAATCTTAGAAAGGCCTTGCTCTGTTGATGACCAGCAGATGCTACTCTACGCATGAACAAAGTTTTGAAGCGAGGCTATTCCCACTTTCCCCGATCTTATCTCGGTGCACATCACACCGAATCTTGTGAGTTATGATTGCACATGAAAGACCCTGAATCCTCAAGAGGTTGCAGAACACGCCCCGGTATGAATCATCTGTTGACGTCGGCAGTCAAAAGGAGTGCAACCCCTTGTGCATCACTGCCAACTGCATTCTAGCACTCTCCTTTACCCGCCACGGAAACGGTCTAAGTCGTGTAGAAACGGAGAGAAATTTGCTATTACGTCGGATTGTCACCACGGTATCAAGTCATCATGGCGAGCATATCAAAACTGTGTGCTGTGCCGCTCAACCAGTAGAGAAAGGGGAAATTGTAGTCGAGAGTCAAGTGGGCCAATGACGGCATGCATGGACGTCTACTGTGAGACAGGTGCGCCAATGAGGTCACTCAGCCGCCACGCTAAAGAGTCGCTTGCTGATGTCACCTCTTACAGGGATTATCTTCATCTTCCTCCGCAACAGGAAAGGGAAAAATAGGAAAACGGAGGCCCTGAGAGGAAGATGCAGGATGCTACCGTACACCGTCATATCTCGCCTCAGCACCGTTTCGCCTCTGTTATACGCTGCACGTCCCGGGAGAGGACAGCGTCATGAGCAGACCAGAGCGGCGGGCTGCAGAGATTATCCTTAACCCACAAGGCTAGAGATATCACCGACATTCCATGCCATTTGCGT
Source organism: Fusarium pseudoanthophilum (assembly GCA_013395995.1). NCBI lineage: Eukaryota > Fungi > Ascomycota > Sordariomycetes > Hypocreales > Nectriaceae > Fusarium > Fusarium pseudoanthophilum. Next base: position 17,252 of record JAAOAR010000627.1, on the reverse strand, counting down.
CATTGGCCAACCAGGGACAGCCAAACGAAAAGGCTGCGTCCGAGTCTCGACGTCAATTTTTTCTGTTGGTTCCTTGCCTTGTCTGAAGCTACCTTCAGCTTGTCACAGACGTCAAAAAACTCTCTCAGAGCCTCACTTTATGCCCCACAAGCTTGTGCTGCCAAACGGCTTCTTGGCCTTGCTTTTGGACCAAACAGAAGCCTCTGATCTCGAGGTCAGGACGGCACTCTCCAAATCTCAGCCCTTTGGACCCCTTACAGCAGAGTCGATACTCAAAAGGGCATCTCCCTAATGCTGTCGCCTCTGATCAGCCGGCGTGACACGTGATGACGACACTGCATTTCCAACTCTGTTTGTCGATACGAAAATCATCCATGCCACCTACGAAAGAACCTCTGTCACTTGGAGAGATTCTTTCGCCGTTCTAAACCCTGGCCCATCGATGTTTTCCTAGCTTGAATGACAGAATGGGTCCCCTAACCCTCGTCTAGAGCCCGCACCGCATCCTTGCTTTTGATGTTTGTTTTGACGTCGTCTGGGAAGATGACATAAGGTTCTACGTGATGCAAGATGGGTCCGCTTCAAGTTGGTGACTTCACTGACTTGAGATGGCCACTGATGAAACAGTTTGGAATACTCAATTGCACGTTTCGATGTTAGCCCGCTGGCCTGAGCAATTCCTCGAGCTATCAATTGCAATTGGGAAGACTGTGCGCATAGCAGTGGCCACAAAAGCCGCGAATGGAAGTCATTCACATGAGTTGTAACTTGTTGGTCACCAAAGTTGGGCATTCTCTCGAAATCCTCTACCAATCCCTCCCACCTCCTCGATAAGGAGTAATCAACTACGCAATCTCAACAAGCAAGAATTTGATATCCCTTCTGCCTGTCAATTCTCACATTGGTGAGTTGCTTACGATCCCCGGTCAAAGCGACGGTGGAGTGGTTGCCTTGCGGCGAAGTTTTGCATCATATTACAGCGCCTCTCAGGGTATGACGTTTGAGCCGCACCACCACCCCTGGGGTTTTTTCTTCCCGACAAAGCTTCAGTGTCCCCTGCCGACCAGTTCATGACGGCAGAAGGACAAGGGATATGTCACCGTGGTCTCGACTCGGTTGCTTTTACGACGTGATCTCAGCTGGCATTACGTCGAGGGTTACCCATGCTAGCCATGCAACCTGAGATGGCTCACATCAAACAGAGTCAGCAACGCATCGTCACCATACACGGCCGTTGTACAAGATCTCGATAACATTATCTCTATTCGGATATTTGTTTTCGGGCCGCTTTACTAGGTTGGTGACGCTGTAGGGTATGACAAGTCAGTGTGTGGCATCGAGATCAAGTACCTAACGGCTGTTGTCATAGGGGGTATCATAACGAAAACCATCTCGATGAACAGCCAGAGCGAACTTCTCGGCACCTTCATTATACCCACAATGACTGGCAATGCTAGATCAGCATATCGTCAACAACTCCTCGTCAGCGTCAGGCCAAGAAACTAGATGACGACAATTGAAATTGACGAGTGAGGAGATCACGATCATGACGTGCAATTTTGTTCGGTGATCTTATCAAGGCCGATAGCTTCATGAAGAAGTATTTCTCCTCTTGGATCGATCTAGAATTCATTACATTATAATATGTTTCGTATCTTTAACTGGATATTCGCTGAGCTTTCACGAGAGGTGGTCGAGTTTGCTGGCCTGGAGGAAACTAAAGCCACGACACGAGAAGAGCCATGCACTGTTTATCACAGCTATATGACTGAACCAAAGACTGTATGTTAAAAGCATGTGTTGCATGTATCCAACACGGCGATGTTGTTGATAAGTGATATTTTGAGTTGATACCAAGAAAAAGGTGTAAACTCGGCTCGCCTAACCTAGAGCAACAATGATGTATATAATCGCATTTAGGATCCAGACTAGTAGGTAACAAGTCATCTCGGAATTCTCAGATTTATGAGATACATCTAACTGTTAGAAGAAACAATCCGGTCAATTTGATATCTAGCATTGAATCATAAATTGTTGTATTGCTATTATTTGTCTGTTGATTTAAAGTTGTTGGAATGAGGTGGGCCACGAGCCAAGTTTCCCTGTTCAGCGGCCAGGGTCCTTGGCTTTGGCCTTCATTGGCTGTGCACCAGCTGTCAACCGATTCGAACTTAGCATGCAGGGTCTGGGTCTAGCATTATGTACAGTAAATCTAATTGATGAACAACTCTCATTATCATTCTCTGAAGTTGTCAGGACTCTGAAGATTCTGGCACCCTACACATGTTTCAATTGCCAATTACTCTCATTTGAACTGATAGAGACTTTGTCAACTGTGTGATTACCAGAGTCCAGACCAGAGCTTAAAGCGACACATGTAAAATGTCTGATTGTCATGATAATTAAAATTCAATATTCGGCGTCTTGATAGAACCCGTCGCCGAGTTATCTAATCCACTGACAAAGCCAAAGCCACAGCGCATTTTAAGTCTCCGAGGCCCCCGGCGGCAGAGGGGAGAACCAGCGTTAAGCAATGCGATTGGACAGCCATCTTTAATTATGGGGCCATCGACCACCCTGCAACATCTGCCGCGCGCGCGGCATTTGGTCTTTCTAATCTAAACAGGGGCAGAAATGCAATGCCCTTTTAACCTTTATTGCTTTCCCACGGGGGCTTGTGCGCGCGGTAACTGGTAATTTATTGGTTTCTAATCGGCTGAGAAAGCAAGGGAAGGAGGGTAGTTGAATCGTATTGTGTATATAGGTAGAGAGTTATGGCGTGTTCTGAATCAAGCATCTTCACTCACATTACGACTACGCTCAAGCAGTATTACAATTACCTCTCATACTATCTTAACAACTAATTCTCTACGATAAGTACTCAACTATTACCACAATGGCAGACGTCAAGACCATCGTGGTCCTCGGTGCTGGCCCTGCCGCCCTTCCCGTGATCCGTCAGACAATGGTCAACCAAGTCATGAAGCGCAAAGATCTCAAGATGGTTGTCGTTTCACCCAATACTCACTTCCACTGGCCTGTCGCCATGCCTCGCGTCGTTGTACCCGGCCAAATCTCAGACGACAAGGTTATCATCCCATTGGAACCTACCTTCAGCACTTATCCTACCGACAAGTTTGAGTGGATTCAGGGCAAGGCTATCTCTCTTGATACTACTTCCAACCTCGTCAGTGTAGAGCTTAACAGCAGTGCTACTGTTCGTGAGGTCAACTACCACACTCTGATTATTGCTACTGGCTCGAGAACGAGGGATGGCCTGATCTGGAAGGACATCGGATCTACTGAGGCTACCAAGGCCAAGTTGCATGAGATTCAAGATCAGATCAGCAAGGCCAAGACTATTGTTGTTTCTGGTGGTGGTCTCACCGGCTCCGAGACTGCCGGTGAACTCGGCTTCGAGTACTCTCAGCACGGAACCAAGGAGGTCATCTTCATCTACTCTGACGATCTCCCTCTTGCACCTCCCGCGACAGATGGAGTTCGCAAGCAGACTCTCAAGGAGCTCAAGAAGCTCAAGGTCAAGACAATGCCCAAGACAACTGTCATCAGCGCAACACCTTCAGGATCAGATACCATCCTCGAGGTGCGCTCTGCCGACGGAACGACCAAGAAGATCACCGCAAATGCCTATCTCCCTGCTACTGGCACCATCCCCAACACCGAGTTCGTTCCCAAGAACCTTCTCGACAGCAATGGCTACGTCAAGCAGACAACCCATCTCAAGGCTGCGGGCCAAAAGAACATCTTCGTCATCGGTGACGCTGGCAACCTTGAGAACTCACAGCTCGGCATGGCAGACAAGCAGGCACAGCACCTTTTCAAGAATCTTCCCGCTCACCTCGATGGCGGCGAAATTCCCGAGTATACCCCTGCCGCTAAGCCAATGTTTGCCGTGACTCTTGGCCGAAGCCGAGCTACTGGCCAGATGGGTACCATGAAGCTGTTTAGCATCATGATCTGGTGGGTCAAGGGACGATATCTGGGTACTGATTATGCTGATGGCTGGGCGGCTGGCAAGAGGACTATGATGACGGTTTTTGAGAAGTAGGGTTGCTACTTGAGACGCTGAGATATCCTGATATTTGTTTAGTGTTGAGATTCCCCTGTGTTTTTGTCATTCTATAGATTTCATAATTAATTAATAATCACTGCAACAAAGTGTAGCTCATATATCGATTGCCAGTGATGAAGTCTTCATTCAGTCAAAATCGCCAAGCGTCAGAGTGTCATCTTTCGAGCTCATATTATTCATAGAGCAAGGTATGCCAGGCCTGTAGTACTCAAATATACTTCGTTTTCGGCTCCCGGAATAGTAGAAGCTGTTCAACAATGTATAACAGAATAAATTGTGTTTAGTGAGTGGTTATGTACAGACAGGGGACCAATGCAACCATATTCGGCTCAAATTGACCCGTTGCACAATTCGTCAGCAGCAATAACATTTGAACCTCACCCTCTGCTTCATCTTCTCATTTGACAGAACGACCCATCATACTTACAGACACGGCTCCAATATCAACCAATTGAACCACACGCTCATTTTGCTTTGTCTTGGCGTTCGCTTCGATCGCCGCTCATTAACCAAGATGTCGTTCTTATTGAATATGATCTATGGCAAATTCACCACAATACCACCGCAAGAGGAAGATTGCACAGGCAAAGTAGCCATCATCACTGGCGGAAACGGCGGTATTTAAATACTCACACCACTAATTACTTCGTGACTGACCATTTCCAAGGTATTGCTCTCGAGGCAGCGCGACACTTTACCCAATTCAACGCTGCCAGAGTAATCCTCGCATGTCGCAGTCTCGAGAAGGGTGAGCAGGCAAAGAAAGACATCGAAGAGACAACTGGAAAAAACAACGTCGTCGAGGTCTGGCACCTAAATCTCGCATCGCATGACAGTATTCGCGAGTTTGCAGATCGCGTCAATAACTTAGACCGGTTAGATGTCTTGATCAACAATGCAGGTCTTCTTGTCTTTAAGCGTGAGCTCATCGAGGGTCATGAGTCCATGCTGAGCATCAATGTCATCTCGACGGCTCTACTTACGCTTCTTGTCCTCCCTGCTTTAAGACAGACGTCGACCAGGTTTAACATTATTCCACATATTGTGATTGTGTCTTCTGACGCTGCATTTGAGGTAAGTCCTCATTGGAAGGCCATGAATCCATACTGACTATACTAGGGTCGCCTTCCTGTAAAAGAGTCAAATATCATCAAAGCTCTTGATGAGCAGCCAAGTGTACTTGAACACTACAACAAGACAAAGCTCGTTCAACTCATATTCATGGCCCGACTCGCTAAAGCTATCGAAGCATCTGGAAAAGGCTATATCATCGTCAATGGTGTACATCCGGGCTTCTGTAGCACACCACTTTTCGACAACACACCCTGGCCATTCAATCTTATATTTAAAGGCCTCCTTGCACTTTTTGGACGAACTCCGGAGGTGGGATCCCGCGCCCTTCTGGCTGGAGCGTTTGCAGATGAAAGTTTGAACGGAAAGTTCATGTCTAATGGTGCTCTTCATGAACTGCCCAAGATTATGCAGGGAGATGAAGGAGAGAAGATGTGTAGCAAGATATGGGAGGAGTTGAGTGGGATTTTGGAGGAAATTGAGCCCGGAGTAACAAAGAAAATCTAAGATCAGAAACAACTATTTTCTGGAGGGAATCAGTATGTGGTATGAGCTACAGATGTCAACCATAGATGAAGTGCAATGGTTCTATCAATGTGCATTTACCTTCCAATGACTCTCAGGCTTCTAGGCGGCGGTACTTATAGATAAGATGGGTAGTCAGAATTAATAAGATAAGATGAATGACTTTTAATACTGTAATTTGCATTATTTTGGTAGTTTATGGCGGGCTTTGTCTATGTTGATAGACCTGGCAGTCTTATACAACGCGGAACAAATCCGCGCCACAGCGAGTCCCACCAAAGTCAACACCAAGCCCAGGCCATCGACTCCGCGACAGCTCAAGCTTTACATCCACCAAAGTCTATGCGCCGACGCTGGGAGAGCAAATCTCCGCCACTATAATATATTTTTATTGGATTATCTTGGTATATTAAAGCCTCATTGAATAGACGGGCGTACTTCCTGGAAGATCACCGCATGGACGCGATCCAAAGCTCCTTTGTTCATCGATCCATCTCGCGACCAACCGTTTAAATAATCATCGATTCGAATATCATTCCTTCGCCATGGACTCTCGCGCAGCAGCTTCAGAAGCGATGCGCTCGGCCATTGAATATTGGTCTCAATTTGTTGCACGCTCCATCTCTCACCGTCTCGATACAGAGAAATTCGAGAATTACGTTCGACTCGTCCATGACCAACATCCTCTCCCTCCCGCCCTTGTCGCCGATTTCTTCCTTCGCCCTCAACCATCAAACGATAACAGTCTTGACCCTCGAATTCCTCCATATTTACAAGTGCTCACAAGACTCGGCTACGTCGATGCGCCATCAATACTAAAAGCGCTGTACAAATACTCGTCTTTACATGCGTATGCACAACAACCAAACGCCAATGAGGGCAAGGAGAACGAAAAGGAGAACGAAAAAAGCGATGATAAAGAGAAGGATGAAAAGAAACAGAATATTACTCGATGGAAGAGCTCTTACTGGGCTGAAGAGGTGCTTTTCTACGGGATTACCAAGTCCGTAGTAGAAGGCAAAGCCATACGAGACTCAAAAACGGCATTGGAGATGACAAGGATCATTTCCAAATTGATGGTCCTTTTCACGACTGCATTTGCTGCTGATATGATTGAGCAATTGCACACAGCCCAGGTTCGGGATGAAATGGAGTCGTCCAGGGCAGCTCTGGTCGCACTCCTACTGCGGATGTGCGAGAATGACATCCTTGTTGGAGCCGTGAGCAAGCCAATTGCCAAAGGTAATACTATTGCGCCTGAAATACACTCATGCTGACTAGGACAGACGTCCGGAAAGAAATGTCTGCTGGCTTGGCAAGCTTTGTGCCAACGTTACAGCTCGTGCCGCAAATAACAGACAAGCTCGAGCAGTTTCGAACGGAGATCCTTGCCAGCTCTGATCCCGCCGATAAGAAGAAGCAAGCTACTAATGCTGCTATGGACGAACTTCTTGATTCAGCTGTTGGTCTGGACAATTTTGTTGTGGCAGATATCCCAGTCAGCAACACTCGGGCGGGATTGTACATCTATCTAAACGCTGCAGTAAGTTTGATATCTCTGGCTTAATAACTAGACTAACTTGCTAGCTTATTGCACGCCCTCTTTTGGACGACCATGCTTTGTTTTCGTACATGAGCAACAAGTATCAAGGAGATATCCAATCAAGTGCCATCGACCTGATTCTCGCCTCTTTTGATATCCTGGCCAACGCGGTTTTCCGCAATGAGGGACAGAAAGACGCCCACCTTCTAAGATCATTCTTGATCAACAAAGTTCCTATACTTCTCTATCAACTGTTACCCCCTGGCTTCCCAGGCACATCGGCTGAATTCTGTATTACGGAGGCACTAAGCCACGTAGATACAAGCTTGTTTCCCACAGCATCACTCATGTTTGACGAGTCGAGAAACAATAATCCTTACACGGAAAGTATTAGGGAAGAGTTTTGTGCTGCGTGTGTACTGCATGGTCTCGTGCAAAGAGAGCACGTAGAGAGGATTTTGGGAGAAATATCGCTTTCCTATGAACCATCTTTGCAGAAGCATTCCAAAGATAAGCTTGTGCAAGACTGTTTGTCTGATACGGAAAAGATTCAGGGGCTCGTTCGGGAACTCGACAAGATGGACGGCAATGTCGGTGCAGTTTGTCAGGCACTTGTTGAGGTAAGTAACTCTGTTCGTCGACATTCTATGTCTAACAGTCATAGGTGCTACGACAATCATGTCATAATAAGGAAACGATGTCGTTGAAAGTATTATGCAGCCAACTTGCTGCAAAACCACAGTCTTTAGACGTCATTCTTCTGTTTGAGAAGCTACCAAATATTCTTGAACCTTTGTGTCAACTTCTTGATAATTGGCGTTATGAAGATGACCAAGAAGAGTATCAGCCTGTGTACGAGGAGTTTGGTGCCGTTCTACTGCTTGTTTTGGCTTTCACATATCGATACAACCTGAACGCAGTGGAAATTGGCATCGCTAGCCCTGACTCTTGGGTCGCTAAGATTATTGGAAGGGGGCATATTGGACGACAATGCAATGAGCTCACTCAAAGGGAGAATGATCACCTCAACGGGTGGATCCATGGGCTTTTCGATACTGAGGCCGGTGGTCTCGGTGATGAGTTGATGTCATCTTGCCCTCCACAAGAGTTTTATCTTGTTGTGGCACCTCTATTCCAGAGCATTGTCGTTGCATACACACATGGCTATCTCAACGACGAGAGCCTCAAGGGAGGCATAGAATGTGAGTATCATTGCCAATTAGATGATCCATACTGACCAGACAGACCTTGTGGATACCTTCTTATTGCCATCTCTTGTCCCGGCGATTCGATTCCTGGCAGACTATCTCTGGATCGATCAAAAAGAACAAAAGTCCATTATCAAAATTCTGCAGCTCATCCTTCTCCCAAGCTCAATCTCGGGAGAAGCAAGCACAATGCTTTCATCCGTCAAAAACCTCATTGCAAAGCCTTTAGAGCATGCTTTACGGACATATCAACGTCGAGATCCCAATAATCAAGACATTGAACCTCTTTTGCGGACTCTCAAGGATAGCATCCCCTTGTCACGCCGAACAGGGGGGACTGACCTCAATGAGCTCGAGTCTTGGACTACTACACTTCCTACTGGTCTCTCTAGTGCCATCAAACTTACCATCCAAGGTCTTGTCCACTGGAGCATTCATCCTGCCATGAACAGTATGCCGACTTCTTATACTCATCGGCAAATATTGGCTGCTCTGAAGATAATGGGCCCCAAACGAGTATTGCATGTCATCTTGGAGGAGATTCGACAACACACAGAGGCTGGAAGTGCCAGTATTGTCTACGACGTTGCTATCTCGTTGATCTGTGCACCTGACGCCGCGAAAGATGCCCCTGCAGTTGTCGATGCAAACGGAAACATGCTGCCACCGATCCAGCGGCAGCGTAGTCTCCGGGACCTTCTCAAAGTCGAGGCTGAAGGCTGCAGGAAACTCCAGAAGAAAGACCCAGCTCTTGCTGAGATCGTTGTACGTCTACATCGTCGTGTCGAAGCACAGATGATCATCCCTCAACCCCCAGGAATGCTTCAGACTGCAGAGATGTCTCTTAACCTCGATGGTGAGACCGCTGGACTTGGAGACGCCATGGCTGCTGCGGCTTCAGGTGTTCAGGGTGATAACATGTCAGTTGATAACTTGACTCTTGATGTCAGTATGGGTGGTGTGCCATCTGATCTGGGACTTGGATCTGCCAATGACGGAGGAAGCTTGGATCCTTCAGGGGATGCTGCCATGTTTGAAGGATTTGATACTCAGGACATGGATAACTTTGATTGGGATGACATTAGTAACTCGTTTCAGTGAGACGAGAGGCGTCTTATATCATGGGCAGGCGTACGGCGTGGGTATGAATAGATGTATGTTGCTTCAATACTGGCTCAGTGACTGTTTTACCAGGTGAAGAAAGTGGTCAGTCTGTCTATTTTCCGAACACTCGTGGCTCCGGGAACTTGGGGCCCATTAGAGAGACCCCAACCAGCAATCGCCAAGAGATTAATCTCGATGATCACAGGTTCCGTGGTCTAGTTGGTTATGGCATCTCGTTAACACCGAGAAGGTCCCCGGTTCGATCCCGGGCGGAACCACATTTTTGCTTGTTCTATCTCATTTTGCGTGAAGCTAAAAAGGAATCTTCTCCTCTCTACAAGAGGAGAGAAGTGCAAAAAGAAAATGGATCAGCTGTGTCAATCGACCACGCCAGGAGTCGAACCTGGAATCTCTAGAGGGATCAGTTGCTGAAGACCGAAATCTAGCGCCTTAGCCATTAGGCCACGCGGCCTGATCTTGTTGATGTCTGAGTCCGTTCTGTTACGATTGTCATTCCCCACACGAGCAAGATAGTGTCCAGGTGAGGACGAGTTGGCGGTAGATACTGCTTGGATATGACTAGAGAGGAGACAACAGATGGCATAGAATAAACCTCTTTTCTTCCGTGCTATTTAAGACCAGCTTTCTCTATATCCTGCAGATCCCTGACATAAAACAATTCTATCATCATCAGTCGTGTCTTCATATCTGTAAGTAAAAAGTTCAGCATAGATCCCCAGACCACCCGTAGAACTATGGCTCGCCACGAAATTGCTTCATAATTCCAGTAGCACTCCAAAACATAGAAATCATTGCCAAAACAATAGTCATGGGAACAGATGCGCTCTGTATGTCATCAGGATGCCTACTCATCCACCATCCCCACAGCACAAAGGGAGGAATGAGAATAAGCAAGTGGTATACAATAACATGAAAGCACGAGATGCAATGCCGGGCTTCGAGACCCCAGATAGGAATATCAATGGTTCCCGGTGAAAGTGGCGTCTTCTTCTTCGGAATTCTCTTTATGTAAGTCGTTTCTTCGAACTCATAGCAGTTGTGAAAAGGAGAGGGGTTTCGGCATTTGCCACCAGTGCAGCTGTTGAATGCAGCTTCAAATATATGTGGATGAACAGGTGGTATTGATGCTTGGGGTGGTTTTGGCGTGTAATCGTAGTCCAAGTCGCTAGCCTTTGGCAAGTCTTGACCACACGCGACAACAATGTTGCGGGCAATGCTCTCAAACTAGCAAACCATTAGTATCACAGACAGGCGACGGGAGATCAATCTAAGGAATTCGACATATGAGAGTGTAAATTTATAGGGATATGCACTCACCTTGACGAAATTGCAGTGACTGAGCTGCCAGAAAGAGAACCAAGCTCTCCATCGGCCACGCATTCTTCTATACTCAGCCTTCAGTTGTGGAAAAACGTTGCTGTCTGGTTGGTTGACCGGGATCGCGATCACATGTAGCGTCTTAAGTCTCATGGGTACTCCAAATAAGATCCTCAGATCATCGATAGTCACAGGCGGGATGTTGTTCTGCTCTGCAGTAGCCACCCCCTGTTGAACTCGGTTGTTGCCGCCCACACCAGACGACTGTTGACTACCTTGGGATATTGGCGTCGAGACAGGTAAAATGGCTCCAGAGTTCCATTTGAACCATGCTGTGACCCTTTGGAAGGCATTACGCTTGGTATGAGTGACTTTGTGGTGGTCTTCAGCAAACGTGGTAGGGTTCTTGGTCATTCTCTTAATAATTCGTGCTTGAGAGGGAGTAACGTCTACCCAAAACGGCTTGCCGCAATGCTATTTCTGGTCAGGAGGTTGCATAGAAAGTCATACATGCTCGTTATAACTCACACAAGCCCAGTTCATTCGTACGTATCCCCTTCGCAAAGGGACCTCCGGCGGTCTGAGTGGCCACCAATCCCAGGGGCTGCCGGTCAGCTTTTCCACAGAAATCTTGATTTGATCAGAAAGTGAGACTTCTGCCGGAGTATCAACCAGCTCAATGGTATCCCACGCAGCCAATTGCATGATCTGCTTGAGAGCATCAGGTAATAGTGAGAGTCCAAGGTGTCCCAAGAACGCCTGGAAAGGAGGACCCTTCATGAGAAATTCTTCTGCGACTTGAACTGCTTGAAATTCTTCAGAATCACTCTGTATTCCTTCACTAATATCGTCATCGCTTTCTGCCAGCTTGGTATGTTCAGTCTCATCTGCTGGCTGTTGAGGCTTCTCATCTGGTCCTGCAGCCAGTTCCGTCTTTAATATCCAATTGTTTAGATAAGCTCGATCCTTCCGAAAGCTTGGGCGTATTTCTTCTTCTTCTTCATTGCTATTCACTGGAGGAGGGGGTGCTAACTCGCCATCGACAGTTCTTTTTGAGATTCTAGTCCTTGAACCTCGCCCCTTGAGCATTCGAGTTGTCAAAACCTGTATTTCGATGTGCTTTTCCGTGTGCTCTCTGAGTTTAAGATACAAAAGCTTGAGTGATCTCCGAATGTTGCGCTCGAGCCTCTCCTTTGGCATGAGTTCTGAGGATATATCAATGATAAAGCGGAGATCCGGATGCTGGGAAAGCAAGTCGCCAATTTGGCGCTCAGCCGCGATGGTCTCTAGAGTCCGTACAATGCTGCTGTTGTTTGACTGAATGTCCTCGTCAATCGACTGAATCGAGCCAACTTCATCAATGAATGCATCCGACTCTGCTCTCGCACTATTGCACACTGCACTGTCTTTAGGAGATTCAACCTCTATACCTTCTGGAAGCTCAATCGAAGTCACAGCCGTAGAATTTAGACCCTCAATGCTCTCTGTATTTACGTCCCGCGTGACTGAGGTGATTGTTGTGAAACCTATCGTCTTGGAGTCGCTTCCGGGATTGAGCATCAATATTTGTCTACCAAGCTCCGGGTAGTCTGGGAGGAAGTAACTCGAGAGGTATTTTCGAGACCTTTCAGACATTTCCAAGTTATTCAGATTCTTTTCACAAGCTCCTGCAAATACCCTGAATACAAAATCAGCATCAGATGGGCTAGAATCGGACACGTTAGGCAGTGCAAAATTGTCAGCACATATTGCCCATAATGGAAAAGGAATCCATTCATATGTTTCGCCATCGGATTTGAGTTCCAGTAAAGTTCTGGAATCAGGGATATCTGGGGCCCTCTCTAACATCAGACTGAAAACACGTTCGAACATGGCCTGTTGAAAAGTCGGTACCCAATGGGCCAGCATGAGGAACTTGAACCAAATTGGAACTTTCCACGTTCTCGATTTCTCGTCCAGCAGTTCGGCATAGTCTCCTGGCCTGGCCCCATACTCAAGCATGAGAATGGAGATCTCATTTATCAGATTGGTGTTTATCTTGTCGAGCCGCGGGGGTGAATTGGACAATGTGTTAGGAACATAGGTATTCACAAAAGACACCCAAGGTGTCTCCCCTGTATGGTGAAACTTGTTTGGCTTATACCCAAGAGCAAGAAGTGATTTAAAGAGCGATATATCGACAGACTCTGGACTGAGATGCGGGGGATGAAGACTATGTGGTGCTGCTCCAAGCGCAGAACAAAGAGCTGACCGGTAGTTCTGTGAATATTTGTTGTCAAAATATCCTGGATCAACCCAGAGTTTGTTCGCGGTGTATCTCTGGATACCAGATTCAATCACAAGATGACGATAAATGCCCCTTGCCATAGACAAATCTGATATGTTGAATTGATTCCTCGCAGTCATCGACAACAGAGATTCTTCAATATTGTCAAGGAGTGCCCAAGTTGTGGCAACAATATTTTCCTTCTGATCACAACGTCGTGCATATTCAAGGCATTTCCTCAAGCTCTCAACAAGGTCTTCAATATCTTTCATAGGGTCGTGTTCTTCTAGCTTCTTTTGGTGCAGATGCTCTTCGTACGGATGAAGCCATCGCTTATACAGCTTCTTGAGTGGATCTGAAACTGATAGTGCAGTATCGTTGCTATATCCCAAGTCTTTGACAACATCCAGCCATCTTTCGTGCTTGCATACGTTGTGAAAGCCTCCTCGGATGTTGACAGCCTTTGTCATCCAGTAAACGTCGACTGGCTGATTAAATGTATCCTGAAAATCGGGCAAGGTACTTCCTAATCTCCTATGGAACTTTGAAAGACTCCTGACATATGCTAGACTGACCGCTGGCGGCTCGGGCTGTAAGTCGACAAATTCGCCGCTCCTGAAACATTTGCGCTTGAACCAAGAAACTGATGCTTTGAAGACCGAGAGGTCAGAATCGAACCCTTTCCGAGCTTTGGTAAGTAAGTAGTTGTGAAACTCTTCAGAATGCATCAATTCCAAAACAGCTCGATGCACGAAGACAACTTGTCCATCGACAACTTCCAGCAGTCCTCCACACGTCTGTATGATGTCACGATAAATCTGGTGATGTAGTTCTTTTGTTTCCTCGTCACGTGTCGATAAAGGTTCCTTTGGTGTCATGAAAGCGTACATATCATTGGCAAAGTCGAAGTTGTGAAAGTGGAGGATTTCGACAGCTAGGTACCGTTTTGCTTCGCGAGCCATTATCAGGTACTCAGCAGCTTTTCCACGAGACAAAGATTCTGTCACAATCTTTGCTAGGCCTGGTAGGTTGTTGGGGATGCCTGCAACACTGTCTGCTCCGTTGTAGGCATCAAGCACGAGAGGCGGGTCGTCAAGGAGAAAACGAGTTACCAAAACAGCCCACAGGAAGTCTCCCTCTGCTTTAGCACTGATATCCTTGTACTTTGAACGTTCCATATAGCTTTGTACATGGCTTCCCTCCAAGTGAAAAGTGATGTATCTGCTGATATCGCTTCGATTGACCTCTTCCATAGATAGTTTGGCTTCAGAGGAAATATTGAGTGAAGTATCAAACACAGCCAACTGTCTGCTAGAGACAATGACCTTGACATGAGGGAGAGATGATAAATCTCCTATCAGTTGACACAGCTTAGCATGATCTCCCTCATATTCATCCAGTGCATCGATAAAGAAACAAATGTTGACTGGAACTTCGTTCCTTGTTATGGAGCTTAATATGTCTCCTAATTTGAAAGTTGCCGGCAGGGTGCTCGATGCTGAGCCAAGATTCGACGGCGAATTCTTCAAGAGACTTGGCTTTGCACTGATAATTCCAAATACGAGGGATCTCAGGAGTCCCTCGAACGATCTCTGGATTGGTAGACCCGTGGCATCAAAGTGGTGATTGACGATCAACAGCTCCCTATGCCCAGCCCATTTCTGTAGTAAATTTCTGGTGTCTTGATGTTCGGAAACAAACTTCATCAATGTAGATTTCCCTGAACATGGTTTTCCTGTGACCCAGAAAAGGCTGTGATCTGAGATGAGCCAGCGACGCAACCAAGAATGAGCAAGTATCGTATTGTCTGTTTGTTCTTGAAAGACCCAGGAGAACGTTCCCTCAAGAGCTGTCGAGATCCTACTCCGGCGAAAAGATCTCTCACTATGGTTGAGGGCGCATAACATTGGGAGTGCCGTCTGTAGGTGGTGAAGGTTGGATAATATGTGTTGCAGTCTGTCACAGATTTCGTCCCAAGCCTCTGTTCCGCAAGATACTTGGCCGAGTTGAGGGTCAAAAAGGCCAGTAGACCTTTGGAGCTCTTCGAAGGCCTCGCATCCTAGAGAAATATTGAACCGGTTTTCAATGTCTTCCAATTGGTTATGCACATGGCATGTGATGTTGCTATCAAGGTTAGTATGGATCAATACAATGAACACATGTTTGACTCACTTCGCCGAGTGGCGAGTACTTGGTCGAGTGTACTCATTGACCGCGCCTTGGAGACTCCTAAAATATGGAGGCACAAACAGCTGATCAACTAGACGCAGGAACTGTCCCCCTTGCCCATCTTGAGTCTCTCTCTCGAGATTTGTCTTGGCAGCCTTAAGAAGAGTGTTACAGTCCCTTACACACGCTCTCGCACAATTTAGTATATCAGTAAAATTTTCATCATCTGACGGGGGCTTTTCTTTCTGTAAGGAAAAGAGGCCATCGATCAGCTCGCTCTGGATCGCAAGGAGTTGATCGTATATATACCGCAAGGGGGGACTTCCTGGCGGAACTTGAGCTGCTGAAGAGATAGCTATGAGATTTCCGACGAGGCCAGAATAGCGGAAAATTATGCTTGATATATTAAGTACTTGTAAAGGGCTCATTTTTGTTATCTTGTAGGTGTAAACTTGGGTGTTGAGGTGAGGTTGAAGAGTGCGAACAAGTCTTTCAGCTGGAGGTTATAGGTATCCTGTTCAGCAGGTTCGGCTGTGTAAGGCGCTTTCCAATGACAGCCCATGATTTTGTTTCCATAGGGAAACAAATGCCGATAACACCTTCTGTAATTCGTCAAATACATTTCAAGGCGGCAAGCCAGCCAATGCCCCGGCGAAGTGCATTCATAGGTAGGTAAGGAATGGACAGCCGTAAATAACAGTGGCTACAATGTAGGCGGACCTCAAAACCTACGCTCTTGTCTTGTCATAAAAGGCGCTGCACAAGACTCAAGTTCTTTGCGTCGCAGTTTGCATGTGTTAGGCATCAAGCGATGACCGAACTGCAAAGCTGTGTACACTGAACCCCGGTGACCATTTTCTTCACATTACAACCTAGGAAGTCAGCCTCGCTAGCAAGCTATATTAAGTGTCGTCATTCTTCCAAAGCAGGCATTCTTGTCTGGCTTATGGAGGACCCTGGCCTGGGGCTGAGCAAGAAGACGATATCAACTGGGCGGTTAGAAGTGGAGAGCGGCAGCTGTTGCTAACGGCTCTACGGTGGACCATAACGCTCAGTGTCTCAAATGTAGAGCCCTTTCCAGCTCGACTATGGGAGAACGGGCGGAGTGTCTCCCATTGTCGTAGAATAGAAGACACTCCGCCAAGTTCTTATAGCCAGGCTCGTGAATTAGCGATATCGGAAATTTCAAGGATAAGCTTCGTCTCATCCCATCGCATGTTCAACTCCGCCGACTTACAACATTTAGTCATTAATAAGGTGCCATGAGCTCTGCTTAAGCTATGTCCCCATTTAGTAAGAATATTCGAAGCTCGTAAGACTGTTCGGTTTCGGCCGAGTCAGGTGGGCTGTAAGACGCCCGACTTGGCTGAAGATGAAGATGATGGCACCACAGACACCATTTGAGTTAGTTTAACACCAACACAGCCGAGGCAGTCTTGTAAGTGAGTCTCAAAACAGATATAAAGGGCAACGTCACGCCCAAATTCATACGATGCTGGCCCTCAATAACCACAATTCCACCGCAATGTCTCCTAAAGATCTTTTCACCAAATATTTTCCAAGACGGAAGAAGCAAAGAGACACTGAAAAGTCAAAGCCAACACCGGCGGAAGCTCTACCAAAACGCGCTTATACAGCTCCAGCACATACACAGAAAACATCTACAAACAAGTCGGGCTCTGCTGGGCCTCCATGGGAAAGATACCATGCCCCAACTACCACTGATGGTGGAAACTATCCCGTCGGAAACATGTATGGAGGAGTCTCGGATGACACAGTTGGCAATAGTCGCGGTCACGGTCATGAGCACAGGGATAGGGGGCATTGGGGATGGGGAGGAGTAGAAGATGGTTCAGGCGGCGGCGGTCATAGTTATGGGGGTCATGGAGACCATGGAGGCAGCAGTAGCGGAGGAGGATGCAGTGATTCTGGCGG
>JAAOAR010000625.1:0-19404 GCA_013395995.1 Fusarium pseudoanthophilum | reverse complement strand
TATAATAAAGACTAAAGTAGCTATTTTATTTTTTAAAAAAAGTATTTAAAGTTCTTTTTATATATTAAATATAATTATTATTAAATAGGCTTATAAAGCTTATTTTAGGTAATTATATTAAGTAGCTAATATACTGCTTAAATTAACTTTAATAAAAGTGTTATTTTAAGTTAATAGTCCCTATAGCTAATAGCTTATATCACGCGCCTTACACACACACTCAGGCCATATTAGCATTCCCAGGCCACTTAAAATAATTACGTCATTATCCCTCCAGAGGACTCAAAATTGTGCAGTGGTTGAGTAAAACTGCAACATCCAAATATGTGGCTCAATTACCGCTCGCATTCTCTCACTCCACTCTTCAAAGGCTTTCACAACGCTTTCCACTGTATCACGCCTGCCGAGAGTCCATCGTAACCTCCGGGTGACGATGGCGAGTTTCGCCCACGTTGCAGTGAAGGAATCTGGTACAGTCTGGCCTCTTGTGTGAACAGGCCAACTAGCAATGGCTAGGACGGCAGGAGAGCGACGAGTCAACAAGCCCCCTGGCGACGCACTTTTGTCTGACGTCCCAAAGCTTGCCATTTCACGATGCATCTTCAAACTCGTGTACTCCTCGAACCCGTTGCGTAGCTCTCCCACGAGGCTTTGCAACGTTTCTTGTGTGTTTCTACTTAGCGTGTCGAATAGTCGGCCAGGGATAGAGGGGGCAAATTTGTTTTCCTGATAGAGGATAGAAATAAAGGAATCGAGGCGGGCACACTGAATCTGGAAACGTTTTCGCAACGATTCGGCGTCATTTGTATAGTGGGAATAGTTGTTGAGCGTTGCATGGATGGTGACACAAAGAGGCTTGATGACTGCAATACTGGCCAGTACTAGGGATGCAGGATCCATTGTGTCTGTTGATATCCTCTCGTGTCGGGACTGAACGATCTGCTGGTTGTCTTGGCAGCGTGAGTGAAATATGAGGCAATGTGCGATCTTTAATATCCTTGAAAATTGTGCCTCTTAATCTCGTTGGGCACCTTATGGGCTCCGTGCGCTACACAAGATGAGGGGGTGATGCGCCACCTGCAGGAGAACAAGATAGCTGTGCGAAGAAACTGGCATCCTGCATGAAGGTTTAGCCACTGGACGCCACTTTAGACCTCATTCTTAGCACGATCTTTCCTTATAGGTCGGTACTCTGTCAGTGCTCTCATCCTAGGAACGTCGGTCAGTATGTCGACACGTCAGCGCTCAGCTGCAGTCTAAGCCCAAATGAGTCATTCCGATATGTAGTTACTTAACGTTGAGATGTGAAGCTACCCCTCATTCAAAACTTACAACATGGCACCATGTCACATTGAACCTCTCGCTATATATCTGAATATTGTGAACATATTAAAATCTGGCTTCCACATATATGTCCGACTCGCGCTTAGTCTTGCATTCCGACTTAGATACTACATCTCAAATCGGAGCCAATGCCAGAGGTAAAACTGAGAGCCCTACTCGAACTCCAGGGGTGATCGACATACGGGGGAATTTGCTGTTTCTGACCCGCGGGAAGACAGGCGCCACCAGCGTCAATAAAGCCGCAATCCTGAAACGGTACACCAACTCGGACATTGAAGCCCTGGATAGCGAATCAGCGTCTTTCATTGGATCATGTGCTTCTTTTACTGTCTAGAGAAGGTAAATCAGTCGCCAGACACAGAAATGATGAGCTATCTAACATGGTAATCAAATCACTTAACCTTTTTAAATGAGGGCAGCTCAAATATCGCGACATACCTAGCTAAAATATAAAACAGCTATTATCTGCTATAATAAAGGAGTTCAGAGTCCTTACACACTCTCATTTGCACTCACACAGAAATATTGTCACTCTCCTGGGCTACTTCTCAGATCCAAACATAGCAGGGAGCCAGGTATTCAGTCTACACTACAAGAACCTCGCACTCGTCATGGAATATGCAACCTACGGGACACTACGTGATTCTCTCATTCATCAAGCCTATTTGGGTGAAGGGAGCTTAGGCCTCAAACCTCAAGTCCATCTCATGCGTGACATCGCTGAAGGGCTAAAATCTCTTCATGACTGTGGCATTATTGACGGCGACGTCAAGCTTGCCAACGTTCTGGTCTTCCCCGGCCCAGATCACATATTGCTAAACTGTCGGGCTTTTGACACTGTCTGTTTAATCTGGGCCGCGACGGATCCCCGCAAAGATACAAGTGAACGCCAATAATGGATGTGATTCCAGTGGCTTCCAAATTGGGACATTGGGGCTCTATGAATGCGGCGTCTTCTCTTTTGGCCTTAGGGCCTGGGAGATATTGATCGACGGACTTCCATTCACCATGACGATTAAAGGATCCGAAACTTGCCAAGGAAGACGCGGCTTCCGACAGGATGGTAGATGCGTTGAATGTCCAGAGAGTGCGTCGAGGGCATAAATTTCTCAATCGTTGAGCAGACATGATACAAGAATGTTAAGCCTGTTGGCCAATGTTTAGAGCATAGCTGGGTTCCTGTTAAAGGGAAAGCGCGGTATCGCATTTCCGAAACATGACTCTCGAAGGTATTCTGGGTTGCATCAAGTCTCAACCACTGCTCCCTTCTAATAAACTCCTGTAGTGTCTCTGCTACCTATGTTCTAGGAATGATAACCAGTCATATGTCTCTTTGAATTCCCTCAACAGGGAACCCAAGCATCGCATTCCCGATATCGATAAAAGTCGAATGTCCTTCTGCGTACTTCGATCTGTATTCTAAGGAGAATTGTGATAAACCAGTCCACGAAAGATCTGGAGCGAGTCTCGGAACTATGGTAAAAACGCCCGACTTGGTGAATTCCGTAGTCCTGAATATCTCAAAGTTGAATCCCGTTGTAGTGAAAAGCCGATATCATGGCCAATTGCAACCGCATCACCGGAAAGCTGAAAACGTTGGTTGCAGTTCCGGACATCGGGAATTAGTCGATCGGAGTACCTACTCAGTCAAGAGAATGGGGGCTAGATTTGATCCAAGCGCATGAGCTTTGTACAGGTGACTTCTTGTCTTGCCCAGCTATAATCCGATTGATAAGATATTTACTATACTCTGGAAGAGGAGTGGGTGGAGATGCGCTTTTTGATGGGCCTGAAACGCGATATAGGTAATAAAAAGTCTTGAGAGAGTAGGAGATGTGTAGTATCGATATACAAAAAATATCGCTATAGTTCTGAATGTCCTCTGTTGCTGGTGATGGTGACAGTGTGTTCTTAGAACTCTGGAAGCTGGAACACCAGATATCGACACTCACTCTTTGTTGAAAGTCATATGTAACATCTTATGTAGTTTCGCAACGCAGGTACATCGAGGGTATGTCTACTATTACTCTCGCCTTTATCATCCACCCGAGATCCTCCTTCGCCGCTTACTCATCTCCCTTCCCTCTCCATCTTGTTATCGGGATCATTACTACTTACGTTTACCCTGACTAGTCCAGTTCCCCGGCCAAGGTCAAACGTTCATGTCAACAGTCAGTGCAGAGGCCTCATCAAGATGAGGACTATCTGTTTCGACGTTGACGAGCCACCTACTGTTTCGATATCCCGAGGTTCTATATAGAGATACACGAGTCTCCTCCCAGCTCCCCGTCACAGTAACACTGTCTAGATTGTGAGCTAGTCGTCCTCTTTGCAACTGAGACATTCGGGTGGCACGTTCTATTACCAAACAGAGCCTGGCCGCTGTAGCGTCACGAAACCATGAAACATTTACCATCTGACTGTTATACGCTGTTTCTAACCCTGGTCATTGATTTCAGTGCTTCGGCATTCCGGCCATCGGAACTTCTGTAATTGCTGAGAAAGCTGCCATAAACCGGAGTTAGTGAACCTTCATGCCTTCGCAACACTCCGACTAAACCGGCCAAGGCTTGCAATAACATTAATAAGCTCCACTCTGAACTTCAGGAGACAGTTTAAGGGCTAGAAGCGCAGACCTGTTTTGTATATTGTTGACTGCCACTCGCTAGTCGTCTCTTTGAAACCACATCAGTTGATAGCATGTAATCTACCAATACTGGCCCTGCGTCGTCCTGCTGATATACAAATCACCACCTCATGGACTCCGTTGGCTTGGCAAACCCCACGCAAAAAGAGGGGAGGGTATGACTTGAAGTTTGATAGAGGGCCGCAGCGATAGTTTTCGTGTTTACAACGATTTGGGAGCCTCCCCCTAAGAAAATCTAGTCCAAAAGTCTCAAAGCGTGGCTTTGATCGTATACAATGCCCTCTTCCATTTGCATGTGTATGGCAATGTTTGTATCTACACGAGTGTAGAAGAGCAATGGACGACGACTTGCAGTTGTCGGAGGTCCGCTGGTACGGGATGAGACGGATGCTGTGTTTTTTGTTTAGCTCTAGGGCCTAAGTTAACTATACCAGTCATGGTTCTTACACAGAGGGTCTTCTTTTTCTTGTTTGGACCATTTATACAGAACATGTATAGTGGGAGGAAGAGCGATAAATACTGCCGTGAGGGCAACAATTGATTCCATGTTCATGGTCACGTGAGAATGGGATCATCGGTCGGTGAATGCTCGGCATGTAGAAAGCTTCCGTTGATACAGGGGATTAGAGAAGTCGATGTATAGAGACTGGAAAGCTTCTTGAGGAAGATAGATCTAGTGATTGATGATAGATGTGTCAACTTATAAATAAGAAAGAGACTCTTCTACAACTTCAAAGATTACTTCCTAAAGCCCAGTTTTGATAGAGGCTGGCAGCTTTCAGATTCTGGCTTATTGGCCCAGAAGAACACTAGTCTCAGTTTAGCGTTTTCAGATTCTGGGTCATTGGTCAGGTGAAATATTGGCAAGACCTGCATATGCATTCAGATTTTGGCTCATTGGTCATGATGAGCCACGTCTCCATATTTGTTGTTTTCAGATTCTGGTTCATTGGCTAAGGGCGCTCGTGGAGGGACGTGGCTTGCTGTATACGTATTTCAGATTCTGGTACTTAGCCACTCATGGATGAGCTAGCTGAGCATTTGGTGCCCGATGTACGGAGTACATTTCTTATGCATAAAGTCAGCATCGGGTGAGATTGGAATTTCCCTGCTGACGAAGGATGAGGCTCTTGAACCTGGCTATTTAGGTCTGAAACTGTCCCTCAGTATTCCCCGCATCTCAGCTCAGGGTTCTCTGGTTCTCACCTACTTGCCAATCATCGCTTCTATTTCTCACCGCCCGATGTTCTGTTCTTAACGTGCAAGTTCACCATGAACCAAGTTCGCAAAAAGGATGCTATAGAGGCAGAATGGCTGCGGAACTACACATTGATTCGAAACTTATACCTCTCGGATATGTCTCTCAACGATCTTGTCTACTGGCTGGGTATCTTTGAGAATTTCACTGTCACGTTGTATCCCAATATCCTCCCACATCACTTGTACTAATTGGCTCTTAGGAAATCCCAACTGGAGTACCGATTGAAAAAGTGGAATATATTGAAGAATATCGACCGCGACTCATGGAAGCACATTGATAAAACTATCACTAAAAGGAAACTAGAAGGCAAAGAAAGCGATGTTCTTTTATCCGGCAAACGAGTCAAACGATCTACCATCGAAAAGGAAACAAATCGCCACCGCAATACGATTATTGCGGCCCAAAACCTCCCTGGTAAGTCCACAAGAATTTCAGTTATTAAGGCGGAATCCGAAAGTTGACATTCCGCAGGAAGCCGCGCTCAGCCAACTGCATCGTCAGATCAAATAATTATCTGTACGCCCCAACCGTACATAAACGAGTTTGAGTGGCCAGAGACGTTGCCATGGTTCAAGTTCCGATCTAAACTGCAAGAATGTAAGTCTAATCACCTAAAAGAATGAGGACCTTCTGACTTTATATTAACTAAATAACTAGGGTTGAGCTATACTAAGCTGCATAGAATCGCCAGTGAGCAAAGAGAGCCAGTTCTTGATCTTCTTATGTCGAAGATATTACTGGTTCGCCACGAACTTGATCACATTCAAGCAAGCCACCTGGTCCCCAGGTTGGCTATGAACCTTGCTATTGGAATGCCAGAATACTTTCCTGGCGAACACCTACAGACTGCTCAAATCATCGCGACCGGGACCATAAAGGTCATGATGCCCGAGTGCCTGAAGCTCATTTTCTATAAAGTCTCGAACAACAAGGCCGTAAGATGGTATGGTGATGACTTTGAGAATCTCTACACAATCCTCTCCAGGACTGGGCTTTTGGGTGCTATAGAGAATCTAAAGAGAGCCCGACAACAGGATCTGACCATCAGAGCCTTTATGGATAATCTTTTTAAAGCCCTCATCATATTCATCTGCTCTGGCAATAGGATGGTGAATATGGAGAATCCTAAGTCTCTAGTCAAATGGCTCCTTTCTTTGGGTCAAGACCCTAACATCAGCATTGAGTCTCCACATCTCTGGTCCATATTTACGGCACTGGAGCATACGATTTTGTCAAGACAGGTAGACATAATGGAGTCACTTCTGAAGGCCGGTGCTGTTATCAGTCGGAATCGACGGGGTTCCCGTCTCCGGTCGACTATGAGCTATGTGCTGCCTGATCGAAGTTGTGATAACGAAGGCGCACATATCATCAGGCTCTTGGTAGGCCACTACAAGGTTTTGACGGCAGAAGAAGTCCTTCATGCGGCTATTTTACTACATGATGAGCGCCTTTTCGAACAGGCCTTAAGCATTGGTGCCGATATCTCGCTTCCCATCGAAACGCTGACAGTTGAAAAACTCTCATTTACCAAGACCAATGTCGTCAAAGAGGAGACAGCTTTAAGCACTGCTGCTGCAGTCAGCCTTCACGCCACAACTCTAGTTTTTGACCTTCTCCGAAAGCAAGGTCAGGCTATCGAAGCGGCATCATATATCACGCCCGACGTTTTCATTTCAGCAGCATGTGCCGGGAACACTGATGTTATATCGTTTCTTCATGAAATTAACCCTATCGGTTTCCAGCGCAACGCACGCGGCGTAACACCTTTGGAAGTTGCTATCAAACATGGCCACCAAGAGGCTTACCAGCTACTTTTCCAGCTTTATCGGCAATCCAGCGCCACTCTTCTCCTTATTCCGCTATTCACACACCAGCTCGCAATATCGCAGTACCTTCTGGCGAATGGATTTGACGTCAATCTTACGGCGAAGCAGGCTGATATAGATGCATGTTGGGTCTTGGTGCCAAGTTGGCTTCACGACGATTTTGGAATATACAATAACGGGAAGCCCCCGACTGTTTTAGAGTTATTTCTCTGTTTCATACCATTCAAAGAGAATTGGGAGGACGGGATCGCACTCCTTGTTAAATCAGGAGCCATTTTCCCTACGGAAGCAATCCTTGAACTGTCAAGTGCTGGATACAGCGACACACTTTCTGCTGCTCTGGACGCAGGTGGCAACCCGAACATAAAGGATTCAAACGGAAGCAGTGCGCTTGCGTTGGCTTTAGAAAGAAAAAACACAGATTGTGTTCAGCTGCTTCTAGAAATGGGCGCTGAACTACAAACATCTATATCCGAAGTGTTTGAAGCCTTCACCCCTGAGCATGTACGCAACATTCAAGGAGAGGGCGGCGGATGTGACCCGCGTCTCAGAGCGCTCCTTTTGGAACACTGGGCGAATACTTTTGACATCACCGAGGATAGTGAACTGGTTATTGACGCTGCGATCATCACACAAGATACTGCGAGTCTCAAAAGCGCATTTTCACAATTGCCAACATACTATAGCCCGTCAAGCTTATGCTGTGCTGTGCTAGTTGAGAACCACGGGGTTATTGACTTTCTTCTTAACAACAGATCTCTTCAAGCACACTATGATATTTTGGAGGGAACTGCAGTTGGTTTGGCCGCGATGCTAGGTGATCTCCCTTTGGTACGAAAGCTTGTAGCGCAACTTCAAAGACCAGAGGCCGCACTGCTTCCGTTCTATGCAACGGATTCTTCCTTCACATTTTCCTACGATAATGGCCTTTGCATCACTCAATCCCAAATTTTCTGGCACGTGACCTTTAACGATGATGGAGATTATGATGGCCTCGATCGTCTTTCCCAGGGCAGTCCCCTGGCTTTAGCCGCATCCTACCGAGGAACAGCTGGGATCTTAGAACTGCTAAGTCACGGTTACCAGCCTGACGATATTACATGGGCTAGGGCTTTTAGTACGGATAATCCAGATTGTTTAGAAGCGCTGATGGATTACAACATTCGCGTAAGGAGTCTTCAGCTACCTCTATTGACACTGTCGCCCTTGCTGACATATGCGATACGACATGGAATGGAGGAAGCGGTCTTCTGGCTAATCGAAATCGGAGCGGATGTCAACGGGAATGATATATTTGAAGAAATGGACCGCTCCCCTCTCCAACTTGCTACTGGATGTGGCCACTTGACAATCGCCGAGAGACTTCTGCGGTCTGGAGCAAAAGTCAATGCAGCACCATCCTTTTTCGTTGGCGTAACAGCTTTGCAAATCGCCGCCATTCAGGGACGTATTGGATTAGCGATGCAGCTGCTAGATGCTGGTGCGCGAGTCAATGCCAGGGGTAGTCGACGGCGTGGCAGAACGGCCTTGGAAGGAGCTGCTGAGCACGGGCGACTTGACATGGTTGAACTCTTACTCCACCACGGGGCACTTGCTACAGGGCCTGGGCGATTTCAATTTATTCGGGCTATTCATTTTGCAGAGCGAGAAGGACATCAAGCTACAGCAGTATTGTTACGAAAATCGAGGGAATGGACGGACGAGGACACACACATATATGATCCAATGTGTGCGGATTGTGGGTATTACTTTTCTGAGCCGAGACCTAGTGGCAAAGGTTGTCACGCTTGTAATAACGGCTCTACCCCAGGACCATATTGCTGTGACGAAATCCACACGCCAGAGGATGACTGTTATCACTGTTACACTGAAGACGAGGAGAATCGTTGGGGTCTTAAAATACAGCAGGAAGAGGAAAGGAAATTTGAAGAAGAAAGTGAATCACAAGAGGACATGGAGTTAGAGGAAGGGATAGAGTCAGCAGATGACAATTGATGGAACGCGGGTTTGACGTTTTTCAACATTACACTTATCTCTGATCTTAGATGCATCCTTATAGGATGCTTATAAAGCGATGTAAAAGAGTGCATTATGAGTTTTAGCATTAGTAGGGAATGGTGACATATTGATAGAGTGGGCGTAATGGCCAAATTGAGCATTATAGAATACGAAGGCTCTTTTTTATTTCATGACTTAGTCATCGATCTTTGCACGTTTTGTAAGTCCTCTCTAATTTAACGTAAAACCTAATTGAGACTTGTGGCTGTGAGCTTATTCCGGCAGAGAGAACCTAGTCTAAGTGGATATCGTGAAATTGCGCATTCAAACAGATCATATGATTCAACTGTCGGTACAAATACAAAGATAAGGACCAAACAACCCAGTCAGGCAGGGCATACAGCGGTGTGGATAAATGATTGTATTTTATATTTAAATTCTGGCCCGACTTCTAAAGCCCTACTTGGTTTTTTCAATTTATCAGTTCAAGACCTGTAACTTTGACCTTGTTGACTGCATCCCCGTGGCTGATCGACCTGCTCTAAGTTAGTTCACAGATCTCAGGAGCTGCCACCCAGAGCTGCCCGATACACCTGAAAATCTGGCTCGTTTTCCATCAACCGTACTCTCATACCAAAGAGCGCTAATGGGTCCAGCCAGCAGATGGCGACTCAGTCATTGGTACGCTTGGAAATACCACGGCTAACACGAATCGACCCATTGTGAGAGCCAATAGGAATTGCAGACGCCTGGCAAAGTCCCTTATTGCATGTCACGTGCGTGGTTTCTCGTCAATTGTCGCGAAGAATTACCTGACACAACACGTCTCCCGCCAAGATGACGAGAGGGCAGAAAGGACAGTAAAAGAGAAACAGTGCATTGTTTCCTGACAATGCAAGCTCAGAAAAACTACATTGGTTATACTATAAGCAGTCTGAATAATTAGTTCTCTACTTAGCATAACTATTTTCTCCTTAGTCTCCGGAAGTTGCATTTTCAGTGTGGTGGCTTGATATGCCTCGCTGAGGTGTCATAAGCTTTAAGTATCAATCAATCTCCGGAAGTAGCCGACCTGTTGCAGCCAGCTTCTTATGCAGTTTTCAGTCGCAGATGCACCAGTATACTGGCTAAATCAGGTTTAGAGATAGCCGAAGCGGCATTGGAATTCTCTTAAGGGCAGAAAAGAAATTGCAATATCTCTTAAGGCTTGTTCGTTCAAGTCATGCACAGGTACTCTGGTCTAGGGTTTTGACAGGCCGCTTCTTTGGGAGGAATTGTCCCATGACCCCTGCTCCTATCTGGTCCTAAATGTAATCTTCGCTGTTATGAGATCTATAAACTTACGTGTGGACGATTTTGATCAAATCCATTCTCAAGAAAGGGGCACTTGGGGGTGGCCTTGATGATAGGTTTATCAGGGAGTTGACAACGCTTATTGGCAACTGTGGTTAGGGAGAGCATTTGGCGTAAAACCCTGGCATGTATTCTTCGGTACCATGAAGACTGTTGATCGCTGGGAAGAAGCTGCCGTAGACAAGACCTGGTCACGGATTATTAGGCAGGCAATGGTGAGGCTGCATGTCGCTGTACAAGATCGGTACCAAAGTCGGAGTTTGTGTGTGTCTGGACCCGGACTCCAAGTCAAATATTCTCTATTGCCTTGCAGCGGCAACGATAACGTCGGATTCAGATGCGCATTTTTCTTTCTTGTGGATATGGACGCCATGTATATGCTGGTCTGATAACGCCTCCTATCCGCGAAGCGGCCATGTGCGATCGGTAATAACTATTGTTATGTATAGGTTTTGGTTCCTTTGAATAGGACACTCGACTCGCGACCTCCTGCGAGTTATCTGAGAGGGGTTCGTGGCCTTGAAAAGTGGTTTCGCCAACTGTACAGGCCAGTCAATGGTTCAGCCGATATTCCCCGGTCATTCTTATGCTGCACCAAAAAAACACTCAATTCATCTTTCTCAGGGACCGAGAGTATGTATAACATCTGGTCAAGGCTGGTACTTGCTACCGCTCATTCATCCCCTTGGGAAGACGACTCTTCGCTGGAGGACTCTTCATCAGACGATATAACTCCATAAAACACACTCCCAAGATCATTCTTATCCGCAAACTCCGTCCAGTTCACAAACCCTCCCAGATCATATTCCGAAGGCGCATATCCTCTCTTCAGAACCGCTGAAGCCAGCACAGCCGCCCAGTTCCAGTTATTCTCCCGCACCGTCTCGCGCATCGTGTCCCTGGCTATATCTCGGACCCGCTCCTCCCAAAACTTGACGGTGATGCGCGCGTCGCGGGGCATCAAGAAGAAGACGTCCCGGGGGTTATCGTCTGTCTTGGAGGT
The DNA here is from genome assembly GCA_013395995.1 of Fusarium pseudoanthophilum. Taxonomy (NCBI): domain Eukaryota; kingdom Fungi; phylum Ascomycota; class Sordariomycetes; order Hypocreales; family Nectriaceae; genus Fusarium; species Fusarium pseudoanthophilum. The sequence continues at coordinate 7,969 of JAAOAR010000625.1, read as the reverse complement.
TTTGGTGAAGAAGTATCGGAAGGATGGGCCGTGCCATGCGATGAAGCAGGCGGCGTAGAGGGGCGGGCAGTTCTGGGCTTCGCAGTCGTGTGTCGTTTCCTTTGAAGCTTGAATCTGTCAGTTTATAAGACTAATGGAGTGGGATTTAACTTACTGCAGAGGAATGCGATATGTATGTCTAACGCTTTATCAGGTCGGAGATTGAAGACAGTACGTGGTCTTCCATAACCGTCAAGATCCCCGCTGGTGTACTGTTCATGGTACTTCTCAAAGAACTGAACATCATTGCGCTGGTCAAGGATATGAACGCTCTTGTTGTATTCCACCAGTATCAGTTCAATAGCCTCCTTGTTGGGCTCGATGACAGTAGCATGGAAGGCTTCGAATGACTGGGCCGAGTCTGACGCTTCGGTGAGTCGGATGATGGGAATGTTGGAGTCGTCGATCTTATCAGGGTTGGTGCGCCACCTGGTAAAAGCTCCATTTTCAGCTTCCTCTTGCTTCTTGAGTTCTCTGCTGTTGCACTTCAGAAAAGGACGGTGACTGCGACGGAACACGCCAGGACGGAATGATAACATCTTGCCTCCCCGGGGTGGGCCGGTGTATCGAGCAGCCCTGGCTCCCTGCTCTAGTGGTCGTGAGAGCATTTCTTCGTTAATATCGTCGTCGGCATCTTGGTGAATAATGGTAGGGTTGGCGTCGTTTTCGTCTTCAGCCTTGACGTCAACCACGTCTTGGGCGAGAGAGTCGGACATGCTGAAGGAATTTAACCAGGATGGATCAATGCAGACAACCGAGAGATACTTTTGAGGTCAAGATCTCTACACGATCCATCAAGAAAGTAAGGAAACCTGGGGATTGATGGGAGTGACAGCGCTTGTATAGGCTGGAAGGCAGAGATTTTTGCGTGAAAACAAAAACGGTTGCTCGTGCGACCGACGCTGTGTAACAAAGCTACAGCGCGTCATGCTTGGGGCATCAAGAGCGATAAATACACTTACTTATACTTCATGGTAAAGTTTCATAAGACTCTTGTAATGAAGCATCTTCTCGATAATACACACCATTTGTATCGTGTTGGCTCATTGGGTAGTCCAGTTAATAGAGTTCAAGGCAGCGTAGTATACGGGGGGCTTCAGCGGTCTCAGCCCCACATGATCTAGGGCATCGCCCACTAAACTGTCCAGAAGGTTCATCAGACTCTTGAACGGCTGAACTCTGATACAATAACTTGGGAACGGTGTGCAAGGCAAACAATATCTGCTTTCAAAGGAAGGAGAACTCGGTTACTTATGAGTTTGTCAATCAAAGCCCATCAATAAGCAAACCTCCACTCTAGAGCTGCAGATTGCCCTACATCACTCAATTCCGAGATTGACGACAAAACTAATTCAGGCATTCAAAAAGTCAACTGTGGTTTTTTTTGTATGAGAATTTCTTCTGCTCTAGCAATGAGGGATCAGGACAGCTTCTTATACCTCTAGCAGCTATCAATAAGGTTACTGATTAAGTCATCATAAAAGCATATTATTCTACTTTTAATTAAGAGGCTTATCTTTATTAAGGCTATGCGTATATTGCCTTCTANNTAAGTATCAATCAATCAATCAATCAAAAAGTCAACCTCACCACTAAGAAAACACATTGCGCTCACGAGGGGGAACGTCTCGTTGCAGAAGCGGTCGTCATGTATATCTTGACAGCGGTCATTCAGTCGGCTCGAACCTGGTCGCATAGAGTCGGCTGACTTGTTCGTTCTTCACAGAGTCAGAGGACGCGACTTACTCCGCTCAGGTCGTACAATCACATAAGCCGGTTGTTCCAAGAAGATTGAAACTGCTCATGAGAACTTTCGACACGGGTCGAGAGGTCTTTCTTGGAACCTCCAACTTTGACAGCCACGAATTACCGAGAAGATGCTCACCCCACTCATGTTCCCTCGGCCAGCCTCCCAAGTCTGCCATCGCCTCAAAGCACTGTCGCGATATGTGACAAGCTGAATCACCCAGACCGCATAGCTATCTGACAAGTTGCCAGACCTCACCATGCCTAATCGAGCTCACTGTCGAGACGATGCCTCTCCACCCATCTATCAATGAAACGTATGCGCTGTTGCCCACACAGAAGCGACTCATTCCACTCTGTGCTGCAGTTACCCCAGAACAGGCCAAAGAGCTACCTTGGATGACATCAAATTCATGAGTTCAATGGCGAGGTGAAATCGGTTCATCCGGAGACGCATGCTCATTGAGAAGCGAACTGAGCTGTCCACTGACCTGAACCATGATTAATTGAGGCGGCAAACACGAATCTAGACCCGCAAGTGCATAGCTAGGTTTTAAATCCGCACCAGGGAGGACTCTCTGGCGACTGGAGCGGCATGTGTACAGTAACGATGTTCTAGCTCACAGGCGGATTCGCGGAATTGCTGTCACATTTAAGGGTGTCTTATGGACTCGAGAGAGCTTTTGATACGACCAGAGCATCCTCATGGTTGAAACAGGTTGCTTGAGGAAATATTTCCCAACGATAAGTTGTTCAGTAGCGATTGTACACTCAAAGGCTTCTTTGTTCCGTCATCATCATAAGGTCGAGTCTGAGTTCGCTTGGTTGTCTGCATGAACAGCCATTTGTGCATTGTGAGTGATCCGAACACTCAATCCCTTTGTCGGAACCGTAAACCAGGCGCAGTGCCTGTTCTACATTAGTATTTACTATGGATACCTTGCTCAGCTTCCTTCTCCATATCTTCTTTTTATCAACGACATTCTTCTAAAGACATAACTCATACCTAACAAGTGCAACAACCATCAACGCACCATTAACAATTCACTCAATCTACTTCAGAATAACTATGCACATAATGGTCCAGTTATTCTTGACATTGTATCCCTGGATACTTGTCACAGTTGGTGTGTCCTTTACTGTATTCTTTGCAATTCAGATCGTCAACAGGGTCCCCCATCGCATTTATCTTCTACTTATTCCCTGCGCATCTTATGTAATTCTTAGCGGCCTTCATCTCGATATTTACACGAGCTTTCGGCCTCATGATCCTTATATAGAGGAACTAGGTCGGGCCACTGCTCTTACATCTTTACTCATCATCACTTATACACTCGTCATCTGTTTTGGGTGTCAGAGCCGGGGATCTCAGGCAACAGAATCACAGAAAGTACGCTCCTCTGTCCCGTCAACGGAAATCCGAGATCGTCAGGAGGACAACGACAAGACCCAAAAACGCAGCGACATCACAACAAAGTCTGATATCCCCTTATGGAACCCTGCATACAGGCAGCTCAAGATGCTTCCTAGCCACAACTCATCTGCTGGTCACGCCATATGCGAGGTGTGCAAAGGGTGCGAGAAGTTGGGTATTCTATATGAAGAGTCTTTCAAGACATGCCATTTAGGGATCGATTGCACACGGCGTAAATCACCTGGCTGCGCCCAGCATGACCCAACTACTCACAGCAAGCGTGACTCGCCTACTCACAGCAAGCGTGACCCACCTACACATATCCAGCCTAATTCACCTACTCACCTCTTCGTCAAAACCTTGGACCAGTTTTTCAGCTACCGGATGGGAATTGTTATCTGGTGTATGCTGATTGTCTTTACTTTCGTTCCTGGAGATATTCATTTGCTAACCACCCAATCCCAGCATACCATTTTCCTTATGAGAGAAGATGGTATTGTTCAACTTACAGTGATGGCAACAGTATTTGTCTTTGCTATCTGGTTGCTATTGATTCCTGTCGTTTATATAGTACGATGGTGTTCTATTTGTATATTTGGTCTACTACGCTGGTTCGTGTTGCCAGTCCTATATTTCTGTATGGCCAGGGCAGATCCACGGATTTCATTCTTCACAGCCTGTGACAATGCGATAGCAATCGCACAATACGTCGAAGAGGGATCAGAGTGGTCAAAGACAAGCACTGTGGTTGGATGGCTCAAGGAATTTGGAGTAGCGATGGAACAGGCTGAACAGGCTGAGCAGGCCAGAAAGCGAAATAAAGGCAATGTATGATATAAAGGCTGCCAGGGTAGCAACAGCCTATATGTAATTGAAAGTTGCTTTGAATGCTAGTTCTCTATATACAGTAGGTAGTTTATTATCTATATTACTAATCCCTGAATGCGAACTTCTATTAGCTTTTATATCTCTCGCCCTTTAGGGCAACTCCATGCTCACTGCTAGAGAGACTACTCAGCACAGGAAGTATTTAACGAGGTAATAAAGGATAAATGCAAAAGATCGGGGTATTTTGTCAATAGCGGGTGGGACTATGAACTCGATAAGCACGCCTGTCCACATCTGAAGTACTTGTAATAAGTTTTTGCACTTGGAAGTCTCCTGCATATCTAACAATCGCTTACCTCTCTGCCTTTGCCAGGAAAGTTCAGCAACAGGCATCCAGTCATCTTTCGATAGCAATACCACCCACCGTCTCATCGCCTGCTTCCACTCATCGGTCACGAGGAATAAGATCATTACCAGTACAACACTCATCGAGTCAATACCTGGACTTACTGGAGGATTTACCTTAGTGAACAAATACAGGTTGGGGGATGACGATCCATACGCGTATTATTAATATTTCTATCGTTAGGACTATGGAATACCAGGCCGGTACCAGGCCCCCAAGATGGACTGCGATCTAGGAGATGCTACAGATGCCGGCAGCCCGTTAAGAGACAATGGTTTTGCCACCAACTCTGAGCTTCTTCTCTATGTTAAAGTCTTTGCGCTTACGGAAACGTATGCTATTGGTCCTCTTAAAGCTCTATTAGTATCAAAGTTTGGATCAACGACCCAGCACTAGTAAGAGTTACATTACCTAGCTCACGCTGCCCGAGAGGCATACAAACCAAACAGTAGTGAATTACTATGCATAACTGGCCATTGAGGTTTTTCGATACTGTTTAATATCAATAAGCATTATTTCGCTGTTCTCACAATTAAAGTAAGAGGCTTTTATATATGCATTAAACGTGGCGGTTGTCGCTACCCTACAGCTGACCCTAGAATTCTGCCACTTTCTTATCTTATCATGTTCACCGCCCACCCAAGTCAGTCTAACCCCACCTCAACCAACATTTCACGTTATCAACTTCACAACTTTCAGCGTCAACAACAAAATGACGCCACCTGCACCTGCATCGGCGCTCCATCGCCACCAGTCTTCCCTTGAAGGAATCTTGGACTTTTCATCGCAGCCTCCTCTGGATCCAACTCACCGGGCCTCTGCTAAGCGCCGATTTGACCAAATCATCAACCACTTTAAAAGCGAAGGCATTAGACCAGGTCGCGACAAGTACGACCGCGTCAAACTGGTCAGCCTAACATATAACCACTCGACAAGCGAGAAGTCTAAAGATAGATTACTAGCTGCTTTCTTTGCATTTGCAGGACTCTCAATAACCGCAGATGAAGACATCAACTTTGAAGACCCAACCCGTCATGATGAACTCCGAGCTTCCCTCGATAACTTTGCCGATTATCTTTTTGATAATTTCTTTCTACCACTCAAAGCATCAACCAAAAAAACACCCCAGCCTTCACCGGCATCTCATTCAGCCGTGACGAGTGCGCAACGCCAAGGACATATCTTCGCAGGGACGCCAGAGCGAATCGCCAATCTAAGAGGAGCCTGTCTAATACGAGATCGTTATCGGTGTGTTATATCACATAAATTTGACCAGGCGGAGGCCTTGAAACGATTCGGTTTGCAAAGGCGTGGCCAAGGTGAGGCATGCGACCAAGATGGGCAGCCTCTAGCAGGGCAACGGTTTGAACCCCTCGAGGTGGCACACATCTTGCCACACTCATTAACGCAACTTGACTCTCGCGGAGAACTGGTGAGAGACTGTAGAACCCTTTTTGATCACAACCGCTAAATATGTTTATCCCAGAATGCCTCGAAAGAAGCAGCGCTGGCGATACTTAATATGTTCGACGATGGAGCCGCTCATCTGATCGAGGGAACTGAGATTGATCGTCCTGGAAACGCTTTGACGCTGACTCAGCCCCTGCACACATACTTTGGTGATTTCAACATCTTTTTCAAGCCTGAGGGTACAGTTCCACACAGGTACCATATTGAAACCTTTCTCCCCCCAGGGTTCACGTATGATGTACCTGTTACTCGGACGCTTTTTCTCACTGAAGAGAGGAACATCGATCCTCCTTCGTCGCGACTGCTGGCAATTCACTGTGCTATTGCCCACATCCTGCATCTCTCTGCGGCGGGTGATTATATCGATGACATTCTGAGGGATGCTGACGAGTATGGGATTCGACATGATGGAAGTACTGAGTTACATCGTCTAGTAGGACTTCATCTAAACAACTGGGCTGGAAGTCAAGCCCATGGCAATGTAACAGTCTAACTCTCTCCACAACTATCTAGATACCAAATAATGTAATGTCTAAGTAAACATGACTTCAATGGAGCAATATTGAGATACTAACAGGACGCCACTGTAATGTGTGGCTCTTTCGGTTGGTAGGCCATTGACTGATGCGATGGGTCCCATTGCTGATACGTCAAGATCGTATGCGGGAGGCGTCAAGTTGTTGTGCTTAAACATTGGCTGCCGTTGATATCATCTTATTGTCTACAGCAGTTGAATGTTGCTAGACTTGAGAGGTTGGATTTGCGGGACAGGAAGCTCAAGCACTATGAACTCAATATTAGCCAGCACATTCGCGATAGCTATAATAAGAGACAAACCCTTGACAGCTGATCCTATTCTCGGAAGAGGGTCTTTGGAGGGTTCATATCTCGCGGACCGAAATGGTGATTGTAGGAGATCTGAACCAAGGAAACCATGTAGAGAAGCGGGGATCTTGGTTCAGTTTGTTCGCAGCAGGCGATGATGGATAATTCTTGCTCCAAAGTACCAGGGCTGACTCTATAAAAAGTAGTCCAAGATTGGAAGAGTTTTTGGGGCTTGCGATGTCGTGCTGATGCATCGGAGTAGTATTTGCTCTTTTAGTCGCCAGAGCCGTCGCTATCAGTCACTTGCAAGCCGTTGCGCGTATGCGAAACAGGATATCCGCGATGCGGCTTTTCGTGATTTGGATCTCCGTAGATTCTTATGATACTGTTATGTATCATGATGTCTTTATCGATAGAGTTGACGGCGATTGGAGCTAGACAACGACGTTGAGTTGAGCACTGAGCAGCGTGATCTCTGTCATGTGTAGGAAATACTAGTGTTTCACGGTTATCACCAAGTGCGCCTAGCATTCGGCAGCCCGGCGGCCTAATATCTGTGTTCAGCATGAGATCGATAGTAGTATCTATGTTCTCCGCTGAACTTGCTACATCCGCCTTCTCTGTATTTATCGCCTAGGTATTATCACCTCCTCGCTGCACCGCCTTCCCTTGAATTACATTCCCTCCGCTGGCCTCAGTACAGTACCACTAATATTTTGCTCGCAATTTTCTTTAGCATGTCTATAACTAGCTTTGGATCGGATATACAGTGCAGGTAAGGATACAGCGGTGGTCGCTTGCTATGTTTCTAAGATTGACGGCCAGTGGATTGTCTGTATGTCTGTGATGTCGCTCTATCATCTTGCACTGAATAACGTGCGGCATTAGGAGTAATACATTAGACTACAGCCCTAAAAGTCTGAAGTATTTATTCCTCTTTAAGCAGCCTATCTATTGAGTCTCAACAGGAGGTATGTTTGACTTGCTCTTATCTTGGGAAGTGTAACACGCGATTTGCGGGGTTGTTTGCGACCATAATGAGGATAGAAGGCTCAGAAGTGAATTTTAGGCATCATCTCATTGACATAGATGACTATTGCACAGATGCGGAGGTTGCAGGCCTGGTATGAGAAAAGAGCCTAAAAGCAAGAGACGGGGGCGGTAAACGAAGGATGAGCGATGTTGGCAGCGGAATTCAACTGAGAGGAGTCAGCGGATGGATGGCTACACTGCCGCCAATC